>PVJL010007043.1:0-83533 GCA_004026885.1 Lyroderma lyra | reverse complement strand
ATTTTTCCTGATGTTTTGTTTCAGGTCAAAGAGCCTCCTTCAGTATTTCTGGGAGTGCTGGCCTTGTGCTGACAAATTCCCTCAGCTTCTGTGTGTCTGAGAAGGTCTTTATTCCACCTTCATATCTGAAAGATAATTTTGCTGGATAATTTATTCTTGGCTGTAAGATCCTCTCTTTTAAATTTTTGAATATTGGATTTCACTCCCTCCTGGCTTGCAGAGTTTCTGCTGAGAAATCTGATGCCAGTCTGATGGGTTTTCCTCTAAAGGTTATCGTTCTTTTTTCCCTGGCTGCCTTGAGAATTGTCTCTTTGTCTTTAGTTTTGGACATCTTTAGTACCATGTATCTTGGAGAAGATCTGTTAGGGTCCAGGTATCTAGGGGACCTGTTTTCTTCTTGAACTTGGGGTTCCAGATCTTTCCATAGGTTTGGAAAGTTCTCATCTACTATTTGTTTGAGTATGTTCTCTGTAGAATGCTCTACCCCTTCTTCTATTCCTATTGTCCTGATGTTGTTTTGTCTCATGGAGTCAGAAAGTTCTTGTAGAGTTCTTTCAATCCTTTTGGTTCTGTATTCCCTCTCTTCCTCTTTCTTAGCTGTTTCCACATTCTGATCTTTGATATCACTAATTCTTTCCTCCATCTGGTTGGCTCTGTTTCCTATGGCAGTTATTTCATTTCTCACTTCTTTTATTGTATTATTTATCTCTCGCATTTCCATCTCAATCTTCCTTATGTTTTGAATTTCTTTGTTCAATTGTTCCTTTTGTTCATGAAGTTCCTTTTTTATGTCATTCATGTTCTTTTTTATGTTGTTTATGTCAGCCATGGTTCTCTGCCAGTATGTTTTCATTTCTCTCACAGCCTTTAGAATGACTACTTTAAATTCTGTCACTTAATTTGGAAGCTTCTAGGTCTAAGAAGCTGTCTTGATAAATTTCCTCTTCTTTCTGAGGAGTTTTAGTTTTTAAGGAATTCATCCTGTCTGCTGGGTTCTTCCTCTTTGACATGAGGGCATTATGTTCAGTAGTGCCCAGGAGCCCAGATTGGTACTTTTGTGGTGTCTTGCTGTAGGGCAGGCACGAGGTGGCACTGGAGGGGGCAAGTTTTGGGAGAGAGGGGTTATTTCTTATTTCTGGTCTCCTGCTACGTTGGAGGCGGTGCGCATCTATCATGGTCCCTCTGCTTCCTGTAGTTAGTTAGTTGGTTGGGAAGGTTGTAGGAAAGGGGAGAGGCCAACAAAAGGCACACCGGGGCAGCTCCACCTTCTGCCCTATGCTGGGGAAGCTGGGTGACGCGGGCCAAGGCTGCTTTTGCTGGCTGGGGCGAATGGTATCAAATCTGCCTTTCTTCCCGGGCCTGCTTCCGTGGCCAAGTGTTGGGGCAGAGTCTGCCAGCTCGCACTGCTTTTAGGACCCAGGGGCACATGAGCAGGCGTGCACACAAGTCCAAAGCTGTGGGTCTGACCCCGCGGTAGGAAGGCAGCTGGCTCACCTCCGCAGCGGGCCTGGAATTCGAGCCGCTGATCTGCGCTGGAGCCACGCACGCTGCATCAGCAACCGGCTTGCCCCTGCAGCAGGCTGGGACCAGGAACTGCAGCCCCGTCTGTGTAGGGGCTGTGCGCTGCCCATGTGGCAGCCGGCTCACCCCCCGCAGCGGCTGGGACCAGGAACCGCAGCCCTGTGCAGGAGCCGCGCGCGCCTGCGCTGTGGGTCCCAAGGGAGCCTAGAGCCAAGATGTCGTCTCTGCAGTTCAGAGTCCTCGCTCAGCCCTGCTACCACTCAAGAGTTCCAGAGGCTGCTCCCAAGGTCTGTCCCCAACTCGCCGCTTCATATTCCAGCTCCCCAGCCTAGCTCCCCAACAGACTCCCACTGTTCTGCCGCTTTGCTAGGGCTTTTCCTCTTGTCGCCTCCTGGCTTCCCCCTCCCATGCACTGCAGTCAGCCGCCATCGGTTCCTGTTGCGATCCGTCTCTGCTCCCTCCCCTCTCTCCCGCTCGCCCCTTTCTCTCCAAACCTTAGGTGTTTACTTACAATGTGTGGATGTCTCAGCTGCCGTTTTTTTGTCACCTAGGGTCCTCTTTCTTGGCTCCTGGGTGGCCGTTCAATTGCATTTTCTGGGAGAGGCTTTAGGGACCTCCTCTCCAGTCGCCATCTTGTCCTCTTGTTTTTCAAATTTTCTTAATATCATTACATAAACAAGTATTTGGAAAACATTACTTTGAATATGATACTATTGAAAATGTATTTGTATGTATATAGGTTAAAGAGAAACCCGAAAGTAAATATAGCAGCATGTTGATAGTGGATATCACTGGGTGCTAAGATTATGGTTAAGCTTCTTTTGTCTTTTTGCTTATTGGAACTTTCTAAATTTTCTTTAATAAACATGGTGTCATGGACTGAACGTTTGTCCCCCCCCCTCACCAATTTCGTATGTTGAAACCCAAATTCCCAATGCGACTCTATTTGGAGATGGGGGTCTCTGCAGAAGTAATTAAGAATAAATAAGGGCAGAAAGGTAGAGCCCTGACATGATAGGATTAGTGTCATGACAAGGATGGACAACAGGAAGCCTGCTCTCCTCTTTCTACCATACAAGGACAGAACAAGAAGGTGGCTGTCTGCAGGGCAGCAGGGATCTCCCATCAGAAACTGAACCCCACAGAACCTTGGTTGTGGACTTTCCAGCCTCCAAAACTGTGAGAAAATAAATTTCTCTTAAGCCATCGAGTCCTGTTTTGTTATGGCACTTTGAGCAGATGAGGACACGTGGATTATTTTTGTAACAAGTATATAAAATAATAATATTGTAGTTAATTTAAGAAAAAAAGAAGCCTGGCTTGAAAGACACTAAAAATAAAAGAGCAAGATCTTTCCATAATTATGTAGGTTTCCAGGCATTGCTAATTATATCTTGAATTCCTCAAAAGAAATATATAAGATAAATGCTAAGTAGAAATGCTGAGAAATATATTTTGGAGAGAGCTTGTGTTTCTTGGAGAGAGTGGTTACAATTTCTTTTTATTGAAACTAGCCAAGAGTAAAACTTAGGTAACTGATTTTACACTTGGTTAGAAAGTGCAGCTACAAAAGTTTTGTTTGCCCACATAACCTCTGCCTTCTCCCCAACACACACACACACACACACACACACACACACACACACACACATTGTTTTAATCTTCCACTCGAGCGTGATGCAGTAATATAACATATTTTAATGGATGTGTCCTATCTTTTGGCTTCCTTGGGCCATATTAGAAGAATTGTTCATGGCCACACATAAAATACACTAACACTAGGGATAGCTGATGAGCTAGGAAAAGTTTGCAAAAAAAAATCTCTAATGTTTTAACTAAGTCTTTGGGCTGCATTCAAAGCCGTCCTGGGCTGGGGGTTGAACAAGCTTGTTTTAAAACTAAAACTCCATGTCCTCAATCACCTCCATTAAATTACAGTAAAATTTAATCAATAATATCACAGCTTTTCTATCCATGTGTGTTGATATCTGATTACTGTTCAAATGACTTCTTTGATGATGGATGATGGCAACTGGGCGCTCTGCTCTTTCCTCAGCTACTCTAATTTCCCATTTTCCAATGCCGCTGAACATCTGATTTTGAGAGAGGAAAGTCCTAAAGGCATGCTGACGTACCCACTACAGCAAAACCAATGGTGAGGGGCATGCTTGTGACAGGTGTGTGTGCACACCTCCCCTTCCCTTGTAGAATTTCTTCCTTGTTGCCTCCGATGCATCTCCACTCCAATGTTTCACATGCGACAAGGACGCCTTCTAGAATGAGTCCATAATCTTACTCTCTCTCTCTGTCCCTCCCTCTCTCTTGCTCTCACCATTCTTGCTTCTCCTTCCTTAAGCTCATTTAGATACTGTGGTGAGCAATCACCAACATTTTTCTAGTTTTCTGAGAGAAAACTTGGCAATTAGCCTGAGGTGAAGTCACATTGTGTTTGACCCAAAGCGAGGCTCATTATACATTTCTGAGGAGATTAAAACAATTTATTTATGTCATTTGTTGAGCATATGGATGATCACCATATTATTTAAACAGAATTTCATGCTGTTTTACCCAGAACACATCCTAGGATTGCTGTTATTTCCCATGATGGTTGGACTAGAGGTTATTATTGAGATCAAATGCTACTGAATTCTTTAATGGGTGAAGGATGGTAAACAAACCTCTTAATTTAGGTAACCATGTAATTAATTGCATTAGGCTGCATAATAATGAAGTTGGGGTCTGGGGTTTAACCTCTTCGTGAATCAAAAAGGGTGTCATTTACCTGCCTTACAAACAAGCAGACATCTCATGCATGGTCTTCACAAAAATGGCATTTCACAATCTTGAGTGTTCACAACAACCTTAGGACAACAGAACAGGCTGGCTCTTTACAGATTCCCTTGTCCTACCTGCTCATTATAGCTTATTTCAGAGATAACAAGGAGACACTGAACACCTGGAGCTATTCAACACGCCCCTGACCGAGGTTGTGCAGCCTGTTTTGCCCGATTCGGACGTAGAACTCAAGACCCTCGTTTCCTGCACCCTTTATCCTTAGGGTGACTTGCACACTATCACTCCCATGATTTTTAAAAAAATGCTTTATTTTTCAGTAGCTGAACAAATTCTACCCTAAAAGAGATTTGACTCTGTTGGACATAGAAGGAGAACTTAAATGTGCCAAATGATCTTATTTTGGTTCTTCTTCTAATTTAGACTTTTGAGATTAACTCCAATCTCAGGTAAATGTTCAACCTTTCAGATTTCTCCCTCCTCTCCCTTCTCTGACCAGGAAAACATTTGGATTTTAATGGGGTGGAGGAGGAACTTACATGAGCTTAGGTGGCTGCGACAGGGAGCCTCCAAGTTGTGTGCAGAAGCCCTGAGGCTGCCACCTTTGCAGCAGAGGCAGGTCTGTCCTTGTTCCTCTTTTGAGGTCCGAGTTCCACTGTTACCATCTGGCCTTTGCAGATATTACTTGGACACCAGCTACTGAACGAAGCTCATGGTTCTCAGTCATTTGCCTCTTATCTCAGAAGCAGCTTTGCCCAACTCCCACTCCCCTCTCAGAACCTTTGTGTCCCTGCGCTGGGGCTTATGGGAATGCCTGGATGCATTGCAGGCCAGTTAAAAAGTCATGAACAACATCTCAGGCAATCGTTTTAGGCCTCATCCCTCCACTCATGCCATGAGATGGGGCAACAAACTGCACATGGGTTTGAAGTTATTCTAAGCTATACCTGGCGAAGTGGGCCAATGTGTCTGATTTTCCCACACTTATTTCAGTGCTCCTATCATAACACTCTGTACCCTCCTGAAGATAAACCCCATGAGGGTTTGCAGTTGGTCACAATTCTCTGCCATTTCCCTTTCTTCTTTCTATGTCTCCTGGTCTGGGAAGCTTGGCTAGAGCCTTTTATTATAGCAAATGCTTTCCCTTACAGCATGTCCTAAGTTTAAAAATAATCCTATTCTATGTATCAAAAATCGAAACCCTCTTTTTTTTGTCTTCAAATTCCTGCTGTGATAATCATCATCTCCCTGGGGCTTCTGGCATAACGAGGAAGGTGTTATATACCAGGAAAAATCAAAGAAAAACAACTTAATATATTTATAAAAATGTCATTCCCTCTTTAGTAAATTAGTCAGTTATTACACTAACATTTATTGATTTCTTGCCATGTGTCTGATATTAGGAATGTAGGAAAAAACACACAGTGTGCAGCAAAATGGGAGAGCAAATAGCTCATGACAATACTATATATTTTTTGTCAAAATGGGATCGTATACAGAGGTCACTGATGATAGACAACACAAAGATCAGATCTTGCTGATTTGTAGGACTGCACATATTCTTTGGGTCAGTGTCAATCTAAAAATATAAGAGAAAAAGACATTCATTCATTCATTCATTCTTCCATAACTATTTATTGAGTGCTGACTATGTGCTAGGTATGGCAGATACGAAATGAAGGGGAAAGACAAGGTCCCAACTCAGTGAGCTTTCATTCTAGAGAGAACTGGTATACAAATCAATGGGAAAGATGGATTCAGATATTGATAAGCACCATTAAGAAGGTGAAACAGGATGGTTTGTGATGCTGTGGGAAGCAATGGATATAATTTAAACTCGGTTTCATAATAACAAAATGACAAGAACCTAAACACGTATGCTTTCAAAAATATGTATGAGATGGGAAGAATGAAATCAGGGGATCTAGAGGATATTTTTTACCCCCAAGGAAAATTTTCACTTTCTGGGATTAGCATTTATCTTGAAACTCTTACATTTCTCTTAGGTATGGATTCTATAGGGAAACCCACTGGCAAAGTTAGTAAAATACCCTGAATCTCCAGGATTTGTAATGATGGGGGAATCTCTTCATGGGAAGGCAGCTCTGCAGCTTATCCTTGTTCCTCTTGGGGAATTCGTCTTGATGAAGCTGATTTCAGGGGGACGCTGATTTCCCTTGCCCCATTCGGGAAACTGTGGGTATAAATACTTCCCTTAATTTCTTGGTTTACAGCTGAGAGGACCCTGGTTTAATGTTTAATGAAGTCTTTATTTAGGGTTGTGGAGAGATGAAACAGGAGATTTAAAATAGAAAGTTACAATGCAATAAGAAATTCTTTGTGTTTGATGTGCCTGGATCCTGACTCATTCTCACCAAAGGGATGCTTTCCTGCCTAGCTTCCAGGTGCCACTCCACCTGCCTCCTGGCCCTTCACAGTACGTTACTGGTAGCTCTTTCTTCCGTGCTTTGAGGAGTGCCACCAAAGCCACCAAGGCTCCGTGAAGGGCCCGGCTAAGACAGCAGTAACGAGACACTTATTAACAAAATAGAAGTCTCATCTCCTTCCAATCCTAGTGTGCTTTGCTGATTCTGGTCTTCTGTTCCAGGCTTTGTCTCTTTTTAGAGTAATTGATACCCCTGAAGGAATGCCCCAACTATCTGCCAGAAGTGTTGCCTTACACGGTTTCAGAGAAAAATCATATGAAAATCAGCACAATTCAATTTTTTCACAAGATACACAAACAGCAGTAAGAGGGATTCCAGGATTTGCCTGTAACCATGCCTAAAAAATATTGTAGACATCTAATTAATTTTTATTTGATTTTAAAAAATTACGATATAATTAATTTACCATAAAATTCACTCTTTGAAATGTGTAATTTAGTATAGTTTAGGTTGTTTAACTTGTTGCACCACCATCACTGCTATCTAATTCCAGAGCATTTTCTTCAACCCCAAATTAACTTCATACCCATTAGCAGTCACTTTCTATTCCCTACTCCCACCAAACCCCGGCATCCATTAGTCCACTTTCTGGTTCCATGGACTTGCCTGTTCTGCACATCTCAGATAAATGGGTGTTGGAGGAGGTTGTCCAATGGAAGTGACCCCCGGATGACTGCGATCTGGACTGGGGCTATCAAAGGTTCAACATGTCCTCCACTGTCCTTGGAGTGTATGTTCTGTTTGCCTTCCCCTTGCTAGACGTGGCCCAAGCACGCAGCCCTGAGAGAGTAATGGGTTGTTGAGACCACCTGGACTGTATATGCATATGTGATGGGACCCAGTTAAGGCCTCTATTTAAACTGTTAAGATTCTGGCAGGTAGAATTGGTGATCTTCTTGTGTTGTGGCTGACCAAGACAAGCCTCATCAGTAAGTTCCCTTGCTTGTTAAAGCTGCCACCTACCAATCTGACGTGGTCTGCTTCATTTCTTAGTCTCTTTTGACACTCTGTGTATGGAGGTCATTTTCAAATTTCACCCGGGGAAGCCCTGGAGGTTGTGAACCAACAATGGAATCATATAAAACATGTTCTTTTGTGTCATGCTTCTTTTACTTAGCATGTTTTCAAGTTTTACTCATGGTATAGGATGTTTCAGTGGTTTTTCATGGCTGAATAATGTTCCATTGTATGGGTTTGTTTATCTATTTAAAAATATTCATTCATCCACTAATAGACATTTGTGTTGTTTACACTTGTTTACCATTGTGAATAATGTTGCTATGGACATTCATGTGCAAGTTTTAGTGTGCACGTTGCTTTCAGTTTTCTTGGGTATATGAGAGCTGTCCGGAAAGTATCCATCCATGTAGCATGAAAACAGAGTCATTTATGGCTGGATTTTTTTTTTTCCCCCAGATAGCTCTTGTATGACTATACCTATTGAGTGGAAATCCTGAGTCATATGCTAACTTTCAGTTCAAATTTTGGAGGAATTACCAAATTGTTTTCCAAAATGGCTGTGCCATTTTGCATTCCTACCAGCAGTGTGTGAGTATTCCAATTTCTCCATATTCTGGACAAAACTTATTATTGTCCATGTTTTTTATTATAGGCATATTTTTGGGTATAAGTGATATCATGTGGTTTTGATTTGCATTTTCCATAAGGAATGGGATGTTGAGCTTCTTTTTATGTGCTTATTGGTCATTATTATATATTCTTTGAGAAATGTCTATTTCTGTTCTTTGCCAACTCTTAAATTGGGTTGTTTTTAAATTGTTGAATTACAGTTATTATTTATACATTTTAATTATTAGATCCTAATCAGATACATAATTTGCAAATGTTTCTCTCCTTCTGTGGGTTGTCTAGGTAATGTTCTTTAAAGCACAAAAGATCTTAATTTTGATAAAGTCCTATTTATTTTTTTCTTTTTGTTGCTTTTGTTTTAGGTGTCGCATTTAAGAAATCACTGACTGTCTAATTTCAGTCACAAATATTTATGTTTATGTTTTATTCCAAGAGTTTTCAAAAGATAATGAGTAGTGTCTTGGACAAAGAAAGCGAAGAAGAAATTTTCAAACAGAGGGAATGGCAAGAGAAAAGTCACGAAGTTGTGAGGGGTTTTGGTGATTTTTATAAGACACAGGTAGCTGGGGCATAGCATACAATTTTTTACATGTCATGTTTCATTTTTGTACAAATTGGTATTTTTACTTTCTACAAGCAAAATCTGTATGCTTTATTTTATAATGTATTTTAAGAGGTCTAGATGAACAGCTTTTTCTTAACACAATGTCTTATATCTTAGCTTAAGGCTACCTGCACATTGGATAGTTCTACCACACATGCTGACAATAATAATGAGGGAGAAGAAAACCCTGGAGGAAGAGTTCATTTAATTTTTATTGATCATCTGATATCTTAAGAATTGCATCAAGCGAGTGACAACACACATAGAACTGTGCTGAAAGTCTTAGTTGAGTGAACAAGAATGAATCAGCACAGTAAATAAAACACTGTTTTTCTTTTTTTGGCCTGCTACCTACATCAAGGTCATTGTTAAAAAACACAAGTACTCTGGAGTACTGGTTGTTAAACCTGGCTGCACATTAGCAACACCTTGGAGAAACTTTTGAGAATACAGATCCTTATTCCCCATTTCTCTTGAATGAGAACGTCAAGTTTTGTTTTATTGTTGTTGTTTTTTGAACACATACAATGATTCTCATACTCAGCCAGGTTTGGGGGCCTAAAAGTGATTGCCTTCCTCCACAGCTATCTAGTTCTGTTGATAGCTTCAATCTGAGTTAATCAATACAAATAAAAATGGATAAATATTATTTTCTAAAAAGATACTATATTCTGACTGTGTAAGAAATATTTTCTTAATCAATTAGTAAAGGTACAGGAGAAGGGAATTTAGAGAGTTAATGAAGCAGGTTTTTTATTCACTTGACTGGAAAGAGAAAAGCCATGACCACAATATTGTCTATAGAAATCAGTCTCTCAGAAGTCCATAAATTTATGGTGATTGCATTTAATGATCATAACTCAATAATGAAATCAGCCGTAACACTGAGACTATTGACAAGATTAACAAAACATGCATTTGTTTTGACTCTGAGCATATTACCATTTTATCGAATAGGCTGAAGTCAGTGGTGGAATAATCAGGGATCAGTTTTATTTTTCTCCCATCACTGCCTTCAGACATTCTCTGATAAATTTCCCTTCTCTGACTGGACAAATTGTCTAGTAGAAGTCTTAGCTTTTCAGTCACTATTAAGGGCATGAAAAGTCCAGTTCATATCCAGTTCAAAGATTCTCTCTTCTCACCTTGACCTGACCTGTGCCCTTGGGAACTTGAGGTGGTGGAGGCGGGATGGAGGACAGGGAGGAACTTGTGGTTAGTTTTACCCTTAACAGTTGTTCCTCCTTTTACACGTAGCTCTCCAAGGTAGGGGTAAGAGGTCAAGGAACCCCAGGTAAATGGAAAGATGTTTTAATGTTTCAGCTATTTATTATACAATGTAAAAAAGGCACAAAGAAAATTACAACTAGTGCCAACTACCCAACTTAAGAAATATGTCATTACCAATGTAGACCCACAAGCTCTTATTTGAAACCATTGGGGATCAAATGTGTTTTGAATTTCAGAATGATTTAAATTTTGGAATGGCTAATGCCACACACACACACACATACACACACATGCACACACACGTGCGCACACACACACATACACACACACAAACACACACACCATATTTTATGTAACACTTCCAGCGAGGTCTGGGGCCATATGTCTAGTTACAGTAATATTTCTACAACCTAAGTGTATGACTATTTAGCCTAAATGAGGTAACTTAAGATTGTAAATCCTCAGGTCAGGTCAGGTCAGGTCACGTCAGTATTTTTCTTTCGTTTTGTTTTTTAATCAGATGAGTTTTGGGAACTTGCAGTTGCAATAGGGGCTGTATAAAGAAAGTGCTCTGTTAATCCTTTCCTGATTACCTTTCCCTTTGCTGCTACCAGTGATATCTATGTCCCCGAATTAGGAGTTTACAGTTCTCAAGCATTCCTTTACAATTTCACTATATATGTTTGTCTTCTGTATTTACTGTTTTATGTTTTAATAATTTGAGTGGTAAATTTTCATAGGATGTATTATTGGAATGTAGAAATTGCTTTCCCCTACTATGTCCAGGATCCACACGCAGGGTCTTTAGTTAGTTCGTTTTGCTTTCATTTTCCCATTTTACTGAGATGCAGTTGCTTTATAACATTGTATTAGTTTTAGGTGCACAACATAATGATTTGATATATGTATATATTATGAAAGGATTACCACCCTAAATTTAGTTAACATCTATCCTCTCATACAGTTAATTTTTTATTTTGTGATGAGAACTTTTAAGATTTACTCTTTAGCAACTTGCAAGTGTACAAGTACAATACAGATTGTTAACTATCATCTCTATGCTGTGCATTACATCCCAGAACTGATTTACTTTATAACTGGAAGTTTGTACCTTTTGATCACCTTCACTCATTTCCCCCATCCCCATCCTCACACCTCTGATAACCACCAATCGGTTCTCTGTTTCTATGAGTTCAGCTTTTTTAGTTACTGCCTATGAGATCATATAGCATTTGTCTTTTCTGTCTGACTTTTTTCACTTAGCATCATGTCCTTGAAAGTCTTTAGTTTTTGTGGAGCCTGTTGTGGGGTTCTTCAGATAACTTACATGAGGAACTTCCTTGCATCCTCCTCTTTAAAGGGAGATGTGTTCTCTGACCTCATATACACACACCTCTTTACCTTTGATCTGCATCATTCTACATACACAATGTGGTTTCCTTATTTGTAATGATTTCCAGGTGACAAAATTACAACTTTTTTCAGCTAATACTAGATATGGCTTATTGATTTACTAATATTTATTGAGTAGAACAAGATGTTTTCTGTTTGGATGGCTGAAGAAGAGAATAGATATTTGGCTAAAGTTTAAATTATCCAGATAATATTAAAAACATCCCCTTTTCCATAACTCTTATATCATATTTATTGTGATATACAAGGTCTGACAGTTAAGTTTGCAAATTTGCCACTGTGCATTTACATTGGCAGAGCTGTACAAACAACTCAGTATGGTGCCATAACTCTGGTATATATGTGTCTCACAGCTGTGTTTGTCCTGATGCATGGCAGTGTTTTGTTGACTGGCGTTCATTATTGTTGTTGCATGTTTTGTGTTCCATCACAAGAATGTCTGAGCTTGAATTAGAGCAATGAACAAACATTAAATTTCTTATTAAACATGGCAGGAGTGTTAGTGAAATCAGGGACATGTTAGTCCAAGTTTATGGGGATAATGTCATGAAGAAAATGGCAGTGTACAAATGGATTAAACGTTTTTCTGAGGGGAAAGTGTCACTGATGAAAAGAGGTCAGAGAGGCCAGTAATGAGCAGAACTGATGAAATCATTGCAAAAATTCATTTAATTGTGCATCAAAATTGTCAGCTGACTGTGAGCATAGCAGACCAAGTAAATATCAATAGAGAAACAGAAAAATCTCAACTCAAAATCTTGGCATGAGAAAGGTTTGTGTGAAAATGGTCCCAAAGGAGCTCATTGATGAACAAAAGCAAAGGTGGGTTGAAGTTTGCCAAGACCTTTTGGAGAGACAAGATAATGTTTTGGGCGGTGTTATCACTGGTGATGAAACATGGGTGTACCAATATGACCCTGAAACAAAGTGTCAGGTTGCACAATGAAAGTCAGCTAATTCTCCATGACCAAAAATGTTCTGTTTAAATTGAGTCAAAATGATGTCACTAACCATTTTTTTTAAATATCAGAGGATTGTTCATTATGAATTTGTACCAACTAGATAGACAGTCAACCAACTTTATGATTTGGAAATGTTGAAAGTTGCATGAAAAAGTTAGACAAAAACAACTCATGACTCTTGCATCATGACAATGCACCATGGCACTCTCTGTGAGGGAGTTTTTAGCCAGTACACAAATAACTGTGTTGGAACACTCCCCCTACTCACCTGATCTGGCCCTCAGTGACTTCTATTTTTACCTGAAGATAAAGGAAATACTGAAAAGAAGACATTTTGATGATATTCAGGACATCAAAAGTCATAGCACAACAGCTCTGATGGCTGTTCCAGAAAAAGAGTTCTAAAATTGCTTTGAAGAGTGGACTAGGAGCTGGCATAAGTACATCACTTCCCAAGGGGAGTACTTCAAAGGTGAGCATAGTGATATTCAGTAATGAGGTATGTAGCACTTTTTTTTAATGATGAGTTTATGAACTTAACTGTCAGACCTCATAGTTTACATCTGGTAAAACTTATCTTTTAAAATATGTATAGATATATAAATCTTGACAAATAAACATCATGTAAACACCACCATCAGCAAGAAATAGTAATGTCCATCATTTTAAAAAGTTGCCTTTTGTACCTGAGTAGTTGATCCTTTCCCACACTCCCAGGCTCTGCCAACCACTGATTTTATTTCTGTCCCTGTTGTTTGCCTTTTCTAGAATGATATTTGAAAGAAATTATTCGCTATGTAGCCTTTGTGTCTGTCTTCTTTCACTTAACATGATGCTTTTGAGATTCATCCATGTTGAGTTTCTTTTTATTACTGAGTAGTAGTATTGTCCTAGGATATTCACCCATTTACTAGGTGATGGTCATTTGGGTTATAGCTGGTTTTGGGAAATTATGAATAAATGTTCTATAAATAATGCTGTATAAGTCTTTGTATAAACATGTATTTTTATTTTTATGAGTACTAATTAGTAGTATTCGAATTCTTTGCTTTTCATCTTCATCGGTACTTGGTATTGTGAATTAAAAATTTTAACCGTTTTTGTAGATTTGTAGTGCTATTTCATTTTTAATTTACATTTCTCTAATGACTAAATATGTTGAAAACCTTTAGTGAAATATTTGTTCAAACCTTTTGTGCATTTTTAAATATTGAGATTTTCTCTTTATATTTTTTGTGGCTACCACTTCTCCCAATCTTTTACCAAGAGTGAAATGGTTCTTGTGTTGCCTGTCTCTTTGAAAGGACTCTTTGGAATTTGGTTTACTTGGTTGCCTTAAAACTTTAGGTTTCTAATAGACTCAAGAACAACTATTATTTAGTTGGCTATCTGGATTTTTCTCATTGTAAGAGTAGGAATAATGTACTATTGAGGCTTTTATGTCTAAAGTGGAAGTGCCACCCTGTCATGTAATATTTGTTTTTAATAACCAGGTTGGTTTGGTAACCTAACATTATATTAAGATACTTCAAAATATGTATATATATATATATATATATATATATATATATATATATGTGTGTGTGTGTGTGTGTGTGTGTGTGTGTATAATTAATTCAGCAGATATCTTTAAACTATTGGTCAGTATGTTTTAACAATCAAAAATGGTACCTATGACATAATGCTTATAAAAGTTAATTGTTGATCATATCAGAAAGTTTAAGTGTACTGACATGTGTCAAATTCTATTTTAAAATAAGCTTTCAGTACCATAAACTCTAATATCATCAACATAAATGAATAAAGCTGGCAAGTTATGCAATGTTAGGGAGTAGTGAAAAGCATGTCAAATTATAGAACTCATGCTCCAGGTAGAGATACTTAAATGATTTAAAAAAATATTTTAGGGCAAAGAAACATGCATATTTGTCAAATTTGGCCCGGTGGCCATCAGCTTTTTATTTCTGATATAGACAATATAATTTTAAAAGAATTAAAAAATCTTTTGCCTCTCAATTTGTTGAACCATTTATTTTTGTTTTCTTCTATTAATATAGCATTGAGGTATTTCCAGATTCTTCTAGTGAGAAGTAATCTCTTTTATTCACTTTTGTAGTCATTTAATATATGTTGAGCATTTGCTCTTCACAATACTAATGTTTAGAAATTAAACTATCACAGTAGGAAAATATTTGACATAGAAAAACTATTGCAGAATTTCTTCTGAGGTATCTGGAGAAAGTATCCTGATGGGTCAAGTGAAAAAGGAAATAGTCTCTTGCTAACCCTGGGCACATCTATTTTTCAATGTTGAGCTTCTATATATACCATGTTGTAATTCTTTTCTATCTTTCAGTGAATGTCATATATATATATATATATATATATATATATATATATATATGCATTTTATGTTAGGATTACTTTGGAGAAATTAAAGAGGTCTGTGTTCTATTTGGAATGGGTAGAATATTTTTGAAATACCTCTCAATTTAGGTCCTATGATGAGTAAGCCAATCTCTTTTCTATATCTGGTCTCCATTAAGGCTGATCTATGAGACTAGAGCCAGGAAGATGGCGAGTATGCCTTAGAGAAAATAGAAAGCCTGCGACTAACTCATTCTGCCTTGAAAGAGAGGGAAATTGGAGGGAGAGAGGCAGCTGTAAAATTAAGATCAATATTTCCTCATTAGGGACTTAAAACTTGTCAGGAAACAACTTTAGAAAAGTTCAGAAAGTTATGGAAACATTTCTAGTGGGCATAGGTAGGGGCTGCAAGCTTTCTTGAGAAGCCAGGCTCACAGACATTTCCACCATGATGCTGGACAGTCAAGCATCCTCTTCAGTGGGAGGTGGCTGACAAGCCTGGGCCCCCATCCGAACATGAAATCAAAATGAAGAGCAACTATGTACAGAAACTTTGAGACTGGAAGCAAATTTAGAGTTACAGACTTCAAGCCCTAATTACCAGATGGGTACAGTTTTCTCTTTGTTGTCACCTGTAAGAGTGAGTTCATGAAGTTGGCAGCATTGGACTCCCCTTTTCTACCACCCTCCCCTCTTCCATGAGGACTATTTAATTTCCCTCTTATATTCAGAGATCATCTTGGGAGATAGAAATGGAAAGAGTAACATAGGAATATTTTCATAGCTACAAAATAGGACTTGATTCTAGATTCTATCAGTGAAGACAGAAATGTGTATGATATATGTATTTGGGATTGGAGTGGGAAGGAGAGAGAGGTGTGCATTAATTTTTTTTTCCCTGGGAGAATAAGAAAAAAGAAGTACATTGTTATTCACTTATTTAATTATTTTTAATTAAAATGTACAAATGGTATAAGCTTATTAGAGACAATTTGGAAATCACAATGTGGCACAGACATGGAATGGATTACCATATTTCTACTTCTCTACTGCCTGCTAATGGAAGCTTTGTTTTGTCTGCTCTTTGTTTTTAGTTTCAGCGGCCTGAAGGACTCATAACACACACACATGCACACACACACACACACACACACACACAGTCACTCATGAGAGATTTATTGCAGATGAAGAATACAAAGCAGCAGAGGCAAGAAGGCATAAATTTACACTAGAGAAGTCCAGAGTCCTCTCTCAGTCCTGATGTCATACTTCATCCTCAGCTCACAAACCACTGAAATATTTTGATCTCTGGGAAGCCACCGTCTCATTCAAGTAGGAATCTTCATATTATTCTGATTATGTAGTTTAAACTATAATGTGGGACCAGGTTCAACAGCAGAAACGAAAACAGCATAACAGAAACCAGGAACAAATCATTTATCTGTACATTTTTATAAGAAATATTGACAAATTGTTAGAGACTTCTCTCCTCTTATGTTTTGGAAAACTACATTAACACAAAACCAAAGTGATCCCTAATTAGTCTATTCTACTTTGCTATTCTATTCTGTTCTGTTCTATTCTATGCCATGCCATTCTATTCTTCTACCCTACTCTACCTTACCCTACTCTACCCTACCTTATCCTCTCCTCCCCTCTCTGCCTCTTCTCTCCCTTCTCCTCTCCTTCCTCTCCTCCTCCATTCTATTCTGGCTTTGGCCAAGGATCCAGTAGCATGACTCTAGGCATCCTGGAAATAAACATGGAGTTTCAGTAGACCAGTTGAAGGTTAAAATGCAAATACACCCTGTGGATTAGTGTTTTTTATCAAGTTTGGAAAATTCTAAATCATTATGTCTTCACATATTGCTTCTTTTTCGTTTTTTGTTTTATCTCTTCACCTTTTTAAAACTGTAATTCTATTCATAGATGTTAGAACTTACTACTGTATTCCATGTGTTATGTTTTCTTTTTCTGTGTTTTTCTTCCTGTACTTTAGCTTGGAGATTACACACACACACACACTTAAAATTGCTATTTTCTCATTCATGTATCCTTTTATCGTTTTGATTTTGGCTTTTTATGACCTGATGGTCTCAAAAGCTCTCTAATATCTTCAAATAGATTTTTAAAATTTAAAAAAAAATTTATCTAGCTTCTCTCAACAAGAACATAGTTTTGTGTCTTGTATCTTCATCATTGCTAGAAGTAGAAATACATTCAATGCATTCTTTAAACTTTTTCTCATTTACCAACAAAAGGTTAAATTTGGGTGGAAGAAATAGAAAAACTGCTAGGTTAATTTAGACTAAATTTTAAAAAGTTCATCTTTTCCTTGCCTCAAAGATGTGTAATTTAAATTTGTAATGCACTAAAATAATTGTTGTAGTATGTGCAAATTTTTTATAACAAATGTGATGCATACTATGTAAAAATTAGATAATACATAAAATTTTAAGAAAGAAAAACATCTCACAGAGAGCATCTTTATCAAATATGGCTAATATTAACATGTTAGTATGTATTTCTAGATTCTTTTTGTTTTGATCGATTTTCTTACATTGTTGAAATTATTCTCTATAATACTATTTTAAAGCTTTTTGATACCAATTAATAGTTTTCAATGGGAAAGGATATGAAATGTTGCAGGATATATATTATTGGTAATTTTCCTGTTAAAAATATCCATAATGATCAGAAACTCATTAATGTCTTTTAAGTAAGCAGAAATACTTACTCAAGTACTTTCATTATAAAAATGGCCACTATTCTGCATCTTTTATTCTGTGAAAAAAGAGGGAAAAACCCAACAACTTTTCATTTAATGATTGTTTTAATACTCTGACCCAGTGGGGACTATTTCAGTGAGTGTTAACAAGCGCTCAGTGACTAAGCATGGGCTAGAGAATGAACCTGAACTGTGGGGTGATGGCTGTGGCTAAAGAAAATTATTGTTTAATATCTTAAAGGAGAAAAACACAACTACTAAGAGAGTAATGAAACCATTTTACCCCTGATTAAACATTAAGTAAATGAATGTATATTAAAAAATTATTAAAATAAAGCCTCAAAAGTGAACAGATTTTTAAATTGAGTTTAGAATTAAATATGGGTATGTTATATATTTTCTAAATCAATGGAGAAAATGCAAGCAAAATTAAATAACTAGAAAGTAGAAAATAGCAAAAACATTTTAAATGTATCAGAGTCAGGACCAAATATCATATAACAATAAGTAAAAAAAATAGAAAATACTCATTAAAATTTTGAACTCTTTGTTCAAAAACCAAAATCAAATAGTGTCTTCCTCACAGAAGAGAATATATTTAAAACAAAATGACACAGATTATTTACGATAAATGCTTGCCAAAAAAAAGTTTGGTAAATGGAAGCAAAATTATTCAAACATGTAAGATAAAGTTTTCAGAAATAATGTTAAACAGGATAGTAAACATTATTTTATAATAAAATGTAAAACTCATAATAAAGGAAGCATCATGAACCTTTATTCCCTAAATATGATCACACAGAAACAGAGAAAAGCAAAAAGGTGTATCCAAGGATAATTTGACAGAAATGCAATAACTGGGGATGCTACAAAACCTCTCTCTGAGTCATTACCAAATGAAGTAGACAAAGATAAATCTGGATGGAGAGTATATAAATAATGGTGGATGCTAGAATACAATAAAACAATGCCTTCAGATTTTTCCTAATATATAATTGCCTATCCAGTCAAACTACTAATCAAATGGTAAAATAAGATCATTTTCAGACACTCAACACATTTTCCTTTCAGGCTTTTTTTTTCACTCAGTAAGTTCCCAATGTACTTATTTCCACAAAATGACAGGGAAATCCAACAGAATGGACTTAAATACATCTAACTGTGGACTCTACAAGAGAGGATACATTATTTGAACTCCTTTGGCATATTTAGAAAAAAAAAACTGTTTTGGGGTCACAAAGAAAGTCGTAAAAGTATTCCCAGATCAGGAAAAAATAAAATCCACATTTTCTGACCATAATATAATAAAATGATAAATAATAAAAAAACTTCATTCATGAGCAAATGGGAGATGTTACATGGAAAGAATCATTAGAATACAGGGAAGTCTTAACAATTTCAAATAGAGTAACCTAACCAATTTAATTAAGACTATTAACACTTTTGAAATTTAAAATTGGAGAGGGGACATTAGTAGAATGAATGAGAAATGACAACTTGTATTTAGAAGGTGGAATGTGGCTATAGTGGGGAAACTGGGCAGAGCATAATAGGGAAGCTGAAATCTTAAGACTTGGTGAAAGAAGGAAATAAAAAGACGCTCCATGATTTGCCCAGAAAAACTTAGGAAAGGCTCAGCATCCTTCAATGAGGCAGAAAGTTTAGTACTGAAGACCTACCTGTTGATTGGCTGAAAGTCTGTGGGGTCATTACGGTAGTTTCATGTCCACACAACAGCCGTAGCCATTCACTTACTACCTGATTACTGCCTCCAGACAATACATCTTGTTCTAAGGAGAAACCGAACCAGAGGTGCTCTATCCTCAAGGACCCCGAGAATGGTGAAGAACAGAAGACAGACACTATACTGAAAATAGGACAGTCGTGCATTGCTGAGTTCTGCTCTGTTCTTCTCTTCTCCCCACCACCCCCTGCTTTTCCCCACCTGCCTCCAACTGCCGTCTTCAGGATGTACACAGTCAGGGTCAAGGCTGCCTTTGCTCCTCATGCAGGAGAGTGGAGGATTATTCTTTGGAGAAACTGAACTGCCCCAGAAAAAGGCCCAAAAGTCTCTCAATAAAAGACCTGGAATATGCTTCATTGCATTAGAGTGACCACCGCTCAATAACCCTGCTTGTGCTCACAGAGCTTCCAAACAACTTTTTTATTGACTCATTCATTGATGATGAGACAGCCAAAGAACACCAGATATTTGAGGAGTGCTTTTAATATTGAAGATGGTGAAACAGAACAAAACAAAACAAAACAACAACAAAAAACAGCAAAAGAAACCAAAAGAAAAAACCAACAAGCAATAAGGGAAAAAGTGACCTTAAATAAAAGGAAAATCAGGGAGCAGAAGAAAACTATGTTTTCCTCTCAAAATATAAAATTGTCATTAATATGCTTGCAGAGAAAGGGTAAAAAAATTATGTGGTAAAACTGCATTCATGAGCAATGGGAGATGTTACATGGAAAGGATCATTAGAATATAGGGAAGTCTTAACAATTTCAAATAGAGTAACCTAACCAATTTAATTAAGTATTTGAAGGATAAAATGAAGATTCTTTGACAAACGAAAGCATAAAGAAGTTGACAACAGGTAGAAAAGGTAACATTTGTGAATCAATGTTTAAAATCAAACATCCAAGTAATAAATAGTTTTAGAAGAGACAGCTGGGAAACCAGAGAAGAAATAATATGAGGAAAAATCCCAGAAGTAAACGATCCAAGTCTTCAGCTAGTAAGGACCCATGTGTCCAGTTCAAAGAACGCAAAAAGCTCTCCCTGGGTCATATCATCATGACATTTAGAACACCAGTAATAAAAAGCAAAATTTTAGGCTTCTTCTTCTGAAAAGAAAAGAAATCACCTATAAATAAATGGTAATCATCAAATACTGGAATTTTCAAAAATATAACTTGGTGCTAGAAGAGTGTATAACAAAGCCCGCAGATTTGAATGAAAATTATTTTCAGTGGATAATTGTATATACCCAGACAAGCAACTTACCCAGTGGTAAAATACAAGAGTACTAAAAGTGTTTATCTTTCATGCACTCTTTTTCAGAAGCAATTGAATTGTTCTTTAGCAAAATGACGGGGAAAAACAAGACAGGGCAAGACACAAGATAAGACACAGGGCATTAATCACAGAGGAGTAATTGAAGGAAGTCCGCAGATGATAACTGTGCACCAGGCCTATAAAGTAGTGAGTCATGGATCTGTGTCTAAGCATTTGGAAAAATTTTTGGCAGATCAATGGGCATTTTAAAAAATTTAGTGAAAAGCACAAAGAAAACTAAAGAAATTTAAAAAGTTTTTTTTTATTGTATTAGGAGAAAAGCATAATCATAGACCACTCTGTCTTATTTGTTATAAATAACATAAAACTATAAACTGTTTATTTAACCAACTAATTTTGCTAAAATTATGTTGAGAGCTTAGAGGAAGGAAAAGTTGGAGGGTGTATAAAATATAATTCCCATCACTGCAAGTTTTATAAATAATGTCTACAATTTGGTAAAAAAGAAACAACAGTATAAACAAATATGTAGAAATGTGGAGATAAATAGCAGAAAAACAATAACTAAGAGAGTAAAACTAAGCAACGTAGTTGGTCAGAAAATTGCTTTATTTCATTAGAAGCCTTTTAGTAACTTTCTTCTATATTTCAATTACATACATGCATTATTTGATAAAGATAAAAAATACCTTCAAAGAGAGAAATGAATAAACGTGTTAGAGCAGTATTGTCCAACCTTTTGACTTCCCTGGGCCAGATTGAAAGGGGAACTGTCTTGGGCCACACATAAATACGCTAACACTAACAATAGCTGATGAGCCACATGAATAGTGACAAAAATTATGAATTTGTGTTGGGCCTCATTCAAAGCCATCCCGGGCTGTAGGTTGGACATGCCTGCTTTAGAGCCTTGAAGAAGGTGGAAACTTCCTAAATCATTGTACGAAGGCAACCTTTCAGTTAAAAACTTAAAGATGATAATGCAAAATGGAAAACCACATATAAATAAGTAAAATATTAACAAATAAAATTTATAAAGTAATAATAAGAAATGAATAAGCTGACTTTAGGAAGCAAGGAAGGATTACCATTGTAAGAAAAGGACCAAAGTATACAGATTCTCCTTAGTGAACTCTGGATAATATTAAAATTTCATTATTGATTAAAAGAAAAATATCGGTTTACTAACAAACAATGTTTTACTAATATGACAAGAACATCTGAAATAATCACTCAACATCATCCTTAATAATGACCCACTAGAAGAAATACCTAAAATTAAGCAAAGATAACTATAATTATCCCTACTGTCCTGGACATTTTGAGCAAAATAATAAGGCAAAGATAGACAAATGGTATAAATATTGGGAAGATAGCAAATTATTTTATCTGCAAATGATAGCAAATTATTTTATCTGCAAATAACATGTTTGTTTACTTGGAAAACACATCTAAATAAATTGAAAAAGCAATTAGAATTTCTAATAGAATTTATACCAGTAAAATCTAGTTAGAAATTATAATGAATGTAGAATATCCTAGTTACAATAGCCAAGTAAAAAAATAATACTTTAAAATTAAATGTGGAGGAGTTATTTAAAGAGGTCTATCAACTTTTACTGGAAAGTCAAGTCTGGTTGTAATATGACAACAGAAACAAAACGAAATAATAGTGACTTAAAACAGCAGTTCTCAAACTTATTGGCTTCAGTACCCCTGTGCCAGTTATCATATGAGGATTCTAGAATCAAGGTGAAGCATAGTCTTACTTGTCTAGGGCTACTGTAACAAATTCACACAAACTAGGCATCTTAAAGCATCAGATATTTATTCTGTCACAGTTCTGGAGGCCTGAGTCTGACATCAAGGTGTCAGTAGGGCCTCATTTCCTCTGAAGGCTGTAGGAAGCTTTTGTTACTCACTTAGCTCTTCCAGCTTCTGTTGGCTACAGGTGTTAATGACTCCTGGCCTCGTCCATTCAATCTCTGCCTTCCTGGTCACATTTTCCTCCTTTTTCAGTGTGTGTCTCTCTCATAAATACACTTGTGATGATTTTAGAACACATCTAGATTATTGAAGGTCATTGCCTCATCTCAGGGTCCTTAACCTAATAATATTTGCAAAGATCCAAATAAGTACGTTTATAAATTTGGGGATTAGGACTTGATACATTTTAGTAGTGACTACACACAAGCTTACAATACGACCTACTACAAAAACCTACTGAGAAAAAATTGGGAAATACACAAAATTTTAAAGAAATTGTAATATATCCAGAACATACCACAACCCAGAGACCCACTGTTAAAATGTGTATATTTATATATCCCTATATAGATACACATATTTATTTTGCACTTCTTTTACTTAGTTGAATACTTGCATAGAGAGGAAAATAATGTTTAAAAAATTCATACTATTCTAATATATACATTTTATGTGATCAAAATTAGAATAGCAATGTTATTTCTTTGGAGGTGAGCCCATCATATGGGAACTTGGCAAATTTTTGTCTAAATTTAGTCTGAAAAGTTAAACAAATGCAAATAGCCAAAGCAATTTGAAAATGATTAGAGGGTACTTTCTCTACTAGATATTAAAATATATCTTAAAATTGAAATAATTTTAAAAAACATTATGCTGGGCCAGGAATGGATGGGTCAATTTTAATGGAATCAAATAGGAAACCCAGAAACAGATTACACACAAACTATCAGAACTACCAAACACATTTGGTGGCTTAAAACCATACAGATTTAGCATTTTACAGTTCTGAACACCAGAAGTTTGACATGGGTCAGGAGGGCTACCAATGCTTTTGGGGATTCTAGGAGAGATTGTGTTTCCTTGCCTTTTCCAACTCTTAGAGACCACCTGCATTTGTTGGCTCATGGTTCCTTCCTCCCTCTTCGTAGCCAATAGCACACCATCTTTGAATCTCTCCCTTTCTCAGACTTCTGTTTCTGTTGTTTCTGTCACCACAGCACCTTCTCTGACCCTAATGATCCTTTCTTCCCTGATAAGGATCTTTGTGATTACATTGTGCCCTCCTGATTGTGATGGTTAGTTTTATGTGTCAACTGGGTTAAGCTATAGTTCCCAGTTACTCAATCAAACACTAATCTAGGTGTTCTCTGAAGGCCTTTTGTAGATGTGATTAAAGTCCATAATTAGTTGACTTTCAGTAAGAAAGATTATCCTAAATAATTTGGGTGAGCCATATTCAATCAGTCGAAAGGCCCTGAAAGCAGAACTGAGACCTCCCTAAGGAAGAGGAATCGCACCTTTGGATAGAAGCTTCGCCCTGTGTGTAGAATTCCAGCCTGGTCTTCCTGATAATCTGCCTGCCTCATGGATTTTGGACTCTCTTTGTGAGCTCTTACTGTGGCATAAGCCAATTCCTTGAAATAAACCTTTAGTATATATCACCTATTGCTTTCATGCTTTGGCTGAACCATGACTGATGCATACATAATTCAGGATAATCTCCCGAGGCAAGATCCTGCAAACCAGGTAGTGGGCTTTCACCAAACACTAGCTCTTCTAGTACTTTGATCTTGAATTTCCCAGCCTCCAGAAACGTGGGAAATAAATATTTTTGTTTAAGCCAAGTGTACTTCTAACACCTCATTCCCTAACCCTGCTCTACTTACACTTTTGTTCAATTCAGTACATGGCAACTCTAGTTTTTAGGCTAAAAAATGGTGAAGTTGTTCTTCACTCTTCATGTTTTGCTCATTTTATATTCAATCTGTCACCAAGTCTGGTATGCTGTACATTCCATATATAGCAAGAATCTGATCCATTCTCATCTTCTCCAAGTCATCATCATTTCTATCCTGGCTTAATGCAATAGCCCGCTAACAAGTTTTCTCGCTTTCATTATTTCTTTCTTTGTTTATTCTCAATCCAGCAAATAGAATTATCTCAGAAAAGTATGAGATGTCACTCTTTTGCTTAAAATGGCTTCTTTTTAACTAAAAATGTCAAAGACCTTATAATGGATTATAATAAAGGAAACTATAATTTGACACCCCAACTAAGTCGTATTTAAGAATGAAAGTGAAGCACTATCAATAATCACACTGGGAAAACAAGTGCAAAGTGTCTCTTCACCCTGTTGCACCTCTGACTACATCTTCTACCACTCTCCCTTTTGTTTATTCAGTGCCAGCCACGCCAACTCTCTCAACCTTCCAGGCATGCTCTGTCTCAGGGCCTTTGCACTTGCTATTCATTCTCCTAAAATGGTTTTTCCTTACATATTCACATTTGCTTCCTTACCTCCTTCAGGCCTTTTAAAAACATTGCTTTCTCAGTGAGATCTCCTCTAGCCTCCTTTCTATACTCAAGTTTATTTCTTCCCTCACTTCCTTGCCTCTCTTATTGTTTTTTTTTTCTTATCACTATTGAGTGTAACATATATTTTATTAATTTGTTGTACTTATAGTCTGCCTTGCACTGGAACAGAAGAACCTCAAGGATAGGGTGTTTATCTTTTTCTGCACCCTGGGTTACTCACTGTAGTATCTCTAGTACCTAGAATAAACAAATATTTGTTCAATGAATACATAAATGAGGGAACTAATCATAATTCTTTTATGTATAAGTGTGAAAAATTAGACTGTGCTTACCTGTTCAATATTAACAGGTTAATTACTTAAATTATGGTGAATTTATATGGTGGACTATTGTGCAGCCAGTAAAAATTATAGCTTTAGAATATGTTCATCTACAGAGAGTGTTACCTGAATAAAGGGATTTACAAAGCAGTATGTGTAGTCTACAATTGCTTGCATACAGATACGAGCAAATATGCATAGTGCTAATTGTGCTTACCACGGGGCTTTGAGATATTAGGTAACTTGTATTTTCTTCTTTTTGTGTACCAGAATATTCTACTTTAACTCCAAAGTGCAGATAGAGGTGCCAAGGAAAGAAAGAGAACCTAGATTACTTAGGAAGGCCCTGTCTTCACTCTTGGTGCTTGTTCTGCTCGAAAATACTTTCCTTCCAGGCAGAGATAATTCTGCTTGGTATTCCTAGGTATGACAGAGGTTATTTGGGCTACTGGACTAGTTATAGCAGCAGTCCCCAATCTTTTTGACACCAGGAATCAGTTTCATGGAAAACAATTTTCCCATTGACAGATGGTTTCTGGATCATTCAAGTGCCACATGCAGCTTAATTGTCACCATTCATTTACAGGGTTTTGATATGAGTCTGCAAGCAATTGATGTATTACGGTCTCTGTGCACTCAAACCTCTCTGCTAATGTTGATCTGTATTTGCAGCCACTCCCCAGCTCTAGCATCATCGCCTCAGCTCCACCTCAGATTATCAGGCATTAGATTCTCATAAGGAGCACACACCTAGATCCCTTGTGTGCACAGTTTACAATTGGGTGTGCGCTTTTCTGAGAATCTAACGCTGCCACTGATCTGTCAGGAGGCAGAGTTCCGGGAGTTATGCCAGTGATGGGGAGGGGCTGTAAATACACATGAAGCTTGGCTAGCATGCCTGCCTGCCGCTCATCTCCTGCTGTGTGGCCTGGTTCCTAACAGGCCACAGACCGGTACCAGTCTGTAGCCCGGGGGTTGGGCGACCGCTGAGTTATAGGATATGCATATTATCTCCTGTATCAGGTCTCAGTGTCAGCATTCTTCCCATCTTTGCCTTCCCAGGTGGCTGTCCACCTGCCTGATTCTTGAAGCCACTTGACTTTGGCAGGAGAGTGGGACTCCCCCTCAACCCACTGCCCTTCCAAGAAATAAAAAATAACACAGCAGCGCTTGGGCGGTCACCAGTTCACTGTACCCCAGGGAAGCTCCTGTCTGTGATGTCGCATTCATTTCTGAACACTGGCATTGTACTTCGAAATTCCCAAACAGAATGCACGGAGAAACACTTGATGAATAACAATGAAATAGCAGCATTTATTTCCAAGCCCGGCGTTCTCAGTTACATTTTTTTAAAAAGACCTCTTTGCCAACATTGGTTTAGATTTCAAGACACGTTTCACCCTTAGTCAAATATAAAGGTCACTCGTGAACAAAAGGGAGAATGTGTGTTCTTCGTGATCACAGATGAAGCTGGAGAGGCAGCCTCTTTCAAACAGAACGAGGTGCTAAATGGAAAACGAAGGTGGCAGAATTCTCCAGAGCAGCAACAAGGGATGCTGGCATCTTTTTTTTCTTGACATGAACACAGTAACACACGGAGAAAAGCCTATCAGATGATAGTGACCCAGGTGCTGTATAAACAGATTTTCAACAAGCATTTGGATCCCCTTGGTATGTTTAGTTTCTTCCACTCCCTGCTACTTTATCCTGTCAGATTCGATACAGCCTTCAAGGGCACCGGAAGAGGACCAAAGACAGAAACGTCGGGGGAAGAGGCAGGCCAGGGGGAGAAAACAATTTCTTCTCCCAGCCTTTGTTACAGAATAAAAAAGCACACAACGTGTGAAAATCATTTATTCTCTCTCCAACAGTGCCAGCATGTTTGACACTGGTGTGCTGAGCGCTTAGAGAGAAGCTGTGTTGACATTTGATTCGCATAAGGGTTTTAAATTATATAAGGCCTCTCTGCGATGTGCTGTGGGGTGCGAGCTCAATAGTCGAGCTTGAAGGAAAAGACAAATGACACGCAGCCCCTCTCATATGCTCATATGAATCCATAAGTGGAAAGAAAAGATGAAATGGTAAGAATAAAAATACTTGCTTACACTGAGACAGCAATCTAATACTCCTATGTCAAAAAGGAAAGAAAAAGATATACTTTGAAAAGGACATAGAAACGTCTAACTTCCCCCCCATTCTTCAGAGTAAGGGAAGTAGGGTCTAGCTATAAAAGCTGAACACGGCAGGATTCTAGAACTTCTGTCCTTATGCAGACGATATGTTTTGATATATTATTTTCTCATGGGAAATGCATGTGTATGATTGACGAAAATGTATATTCATTGCAGTGAATTAGAAATCACGGACGAAAGAAAGAAAAGACAAACACATCTAGCTCAACTTCTTAGAGATAAGGATGTGAAAACATTCTATATTTTTAACATTTCATTCTGTACACGTATGTATGTATAGTACATAAAATGAAAATAATTATTCTGTTTATACTGTTTCATAATTTACTTCATAAAGTATGTTGTAAGTATGTTTATGTCATGTATATACTACATCATTTTTAATGGCTGCATAGTATTCCATCACATGAATGTGCCATATAAGAAAGACTACTTTTAGCAGTTTAATCAGTTTCTAATTTTTTGTCATTGTTAATGTTATAAAAATACTCTTATTTTCAGATGATAAATTCCTAGAAGTGAATTGCTGCATGAAAAATTATATATCTAATTGCTATTTACCTATATATTCATGAGATTTAAAATTTTAAGTTTGATATTTAAAGTTTCATCAAAGATTATCTTTGTTATTGACCTTATTCCCTTCTTTTGGATATTCTAACATATATAAACATATATATGCATATGCTAACATATACGAAATCAGTAGAAGAAAAGCAATGATTACATAACCATGTATTTATATTTACAGTACACACACACACACACACACACACACACACTGGGTCTCTCTCTCTCTCTTTAGGATTATATGCTTTTCTTTTTCAGCATATCTATCTCTATTATCTTTGTTTCTGCCTCTGTCTCCACCTCTATCTCCAACAGAAGAGAAAACTAACAAAGCTATAAGAGAGATACACTCTCAGGGAGTTCCCTGGTGGTGTAGTGGCTAGATTTCGGCGCTCTCAACGCTGCAGCCTGGGTTCAATTCCAAGCTAGGGAACTACTCCCCCCACTCCCAAAAAAGAAAGATACATTCTGATAAAAATTAAAATTTCAAGATATATTGTAAAAGCCTACAAACGTATAAGCAAAGAAAAAAATAGGTCACCAGTGATCAAATATCAAGTTAACAGAAATTACTATTTTGGGGGATGCAGAGAAATAATTATGTATGTGTGTATATATGTGTATATCTATATCTATGTATCTATATCTATATTTTTTTGGATTGTTTTATTTTCCCCATTGTCTCCAATCTCTAAAACATCATAATAGCACTTCTTCAAATTCTCAGAAAACTTTTTTGTACTAAATTTTCTAATTTGCTGAACCAATTCCTGTAATAGTCAATTTCCTATTCACCAACTCTTCTAAAATGTTAAATTCTGCATTTATGCTATTTATTTCCAAACAATCCTAATCGATATTTAATTTTCCTGGCTCCATGAGTGCTTGCTTTTGTTCTATAGATAGAAAGTCCTTTGGAATGTATATGAGAATATGAATTAGACATTTTCTAAAGTTTTCTCCTGTTTCTTATAGCAGCTCTGTTTAAGAGGAAGTGTTCTAATTTCTAAAATTGGTCCTTTTCTTTGGAACTGTGGAATCTTATCATACATCTAATACGTTTCTTTATACTCATTCTGACACAGTTTATTATCTGTTTTTTTCAGTTTCACTATATCAACAATTGTGTGAGTTGCACTTCTGAGTATTGCAGGTCCAGACAAAGGGAGACAGGTGATGCTGGTCTGTAGCTTAGCTCTCCTTCCCCAAATCAGAAAATCTGATTAGGAAGAGAGAGGGTGATGGAACGGCAGATAGTGGTTGCAGGGACAGAGATCATCACCTGTGTGTTTAATGATTGCATTTCTGTGACTTTTGTGGCTGCCTGAAGTGAGTTAGCTGACCCAACGGTCATGATTCTCCAACTGGAGTGGCAGTCGGTGCTTATTAGGAGTCCACGTCTGTGGCGCCTGCACGATACCTACTTCTGCTTTCTGGGCAAATTGCATTCAGGGGTAAGTATCAAGGATGGGTCCTGACCTCATGGTGTTTTGGGGTACCTGTAACTAACTTTTCTTGAATGTGCTCATATGCCTTAGGTCTTTTTAAAATATCTATCTATCTATCTATCTATCTATCTATATATTTTACATTTTGAAATGTCTTTAAATTTGCAAAAGTTGTAAACACAGTGAGTCCTTGTGTACTCTTCACATAGCTTCCCTTAATATGAACATTTTATGTAAGCAAAGTACATTTATCACAGTGGAGTAATTGACACTGGTATAATACTATTAACTGAACTACAGATTTTATTTAAATTTCATCAGCTTTCTCACTAATGTCCTTTTTCTGTTTCAGGATCTAATCCAGAACTTCACATTGCATTTGAATATAATTGTGTTTGACTGCCTAGCAAAAGACCCCCCCCCCCCCGCCCCCCCCAATTTTCTCCCTTTCGTTCCCTTATGGGAAGGCACTTGGCTTCATTACCAAGCAGATGTTTTTCTCCTGAAGCACATTGTGGTTTGACCATCTCTTTTATCATCTTAGTTCCTGTTTCTTTATTTTTAGAGAAAATTTTAAATATCTTGTGAATGTATGAGTCTTTCTCTAGTTTCCAAAGATAACACAAGCTATTTTCTGTTTTTATTTCTTTTTTTCTTCCTTTTTTTTGTGGGAGACGTTAAACTCAGGGTCCACATTATCATCTTAAAGTGGAGGCACTCAACTTATCTCCAAAACACAATTTTCATCTATAAGCACAGAATTAGCAAATCTATAAAACAGAAAATGCATCATGTGTGCTGGAATCTGGGATGGAATTACCAGGTAACTTAATGTCTTTTCAAATACAAATGCACTGAGCTCAAATGAAAAGTCTTTCTAACAAGAGCCTACACTACTTACTGCAAAATTCATTTTGGAAGAAAAATTCTGAGTCTTCAAACTGAGCTCACTTCTGTTTGCCCAGATCTTCCAAGGTTCTGTCTTCGAAAGTGGAGGTAGTATTCCTAATGTCTGATCACAATACATCTTTTCATTTATTATGTTGTAATATTCATGGATCCTTCAACTCCAGTACCATATCGGCTTCTCCAATACTCATGTGCCTAAGTCATGGTAGTAAGGCCTTCAAGATTGTTGTGATTCAGGGAATTGGAGCAGATATATGCCCCACCTTATGTTGCTTGTTATTATGCTTTTAGCTGAGCACCTCGTGTGGTCATTGATTTTTCACACACACTCAGTGGATGGAATGTCAATTTAAAAATTTGGTGTGCATGTTCTATCACATACAGGGGAACTGAAGCTTAGCAGAAACAGACTGGCATGGAATTGTTGTTTCTTCGGGTTAGTCCCACTTTAGGTAGGGACACTTCCTGTCTGTCACCTTTCTACTCTGCTGTGGTTACAGGATAAATTTAGTCAAGGTTATCCTAATTTTTTGTTTCTTGCTCCTCTCTGGGAATGTGCACTCTGGCTTGCTCCCATCCTTTAGGCAATTCTCTTTATAGTAAAGTCCATTAAATTATAAACACATTAAATTCCCCAATCTACTTTTGCCCTTAGGAAAAACTGAGGCAGTTTACAAATGAGAATTAATGTACAAGTGAATCCTGGCTTATATCGTGAATGGGAGGAGTGTTAGGCAATTATAAATTAATTTTTAATAAAATTGCAAAGTGTCTCAGGATTGATTCAGTTGGTGTTCATGTTCATGAAGCATCCAGCAAACCTAATAGCATAAAGTAGCAGTCCACCAAAATTAAAAGAAAATTCAGTCTTTCCTCAAAAAATCCACTAAGTTTCCAAGGACACAAAGAACCTACAAATTAGCCTGGAAGAAAATATTAACTTTGGGGACTTGCCCAAATCCTACTCCCACTCTTCTTTCAGATGAGCCAAGAGTTGTACAAACTGAGACTCTCCGGTTGGAACCTCGCACTTAGATTCTACTGTTTGTTTTATTCTTTGCTGGTGGCACTCCTCTGTCCTAGGGTGTTCTGTTACTGATCCCATTTCTCCTTTGGAAATCTTCTTGGAGAATCTTTAAACGTTTCTCATTCAGTTCTTTTTTTTTTCTTTTTTTTTTTAACGAACTGCTTTTAGTAGCTATTCCTGGGCAAAGTATTTTATTTCCCCTGTGTTTTGAGATTAAATATTATTTTCTTTTTCCTGGGTTTCTGGTCCTCTGAAGAAAGAAATACTATAAAAGTTAAAATCTATATCTCAGAAAAATATAGACCATTTTGGTTTTTTTGTAGGAGTTTTTAAAAATCAGAATAGGCTGCAAAGGGGAATAGACAGAGACGACCTTGAGAAGTCCTTGAAATGGTGCCTCTTTGAGATGAAGCCACAGTGTCAATCAGACGAAGGACACAGGAATTGGTTGTGGATTTTAAGTGTATATAGATAAATTTTCACCATGACTCCAGTTTCTTAGAGGGCTTTGGGAAAAATACCCTTATCTCAGTTTAGCACTCTTACAAATACTTTGAAAACCGAAGTGGTAAATACTATAAAATATAACTTCAGTAGATTAAAGATGGTGGCAATTTCTTCGCTACACATTCCATTGGAGACATGGAGTTGCATCTCCTTCCCCTTGAGTGTGGGCTGGCCTTAATGACCTGCATGGCCAATAGACCATGACAGAAATGCTATTTTGGGATTTCTGAGGCTGGGTCTCAAGAAGCCTTACAGTTCTGCCCAGGTATCTGGGAGACCAGCTGTTCTGTAGGGAATGTCACTGTCCTGAAACTACAAGGTTATGAGAAGCTGGAGCCACATGGAAAGGTGAGACACCACGTGGAGACATAGTGACCAAGGAGCTCCAGGACCGCAGATACAGGAGTGAAAAAGCTGGATCACAAGTACATCGTCTAGCTCCAAGTTGCCCTAGCTAATGCGACATGGACCAGAGATGAAACTGCCCTGCTGAGTCATTCCTGGATTCCTGGACTCCAAAACTGTGACCAAAAATAAAAAACATTGTGTTAAACAACTGCAGGTTTTGTGATAGTTATGATAAATGAACAATAAACTGAAATAGTAACCAAATCAAATATATTTTTTAAATGTGTAGATATTTAATACACTGAATCAAACATAGTAAACTGGACAATTTGTACGGAATTATGCATTATTTTTTAATCCTATCACCCAGATCACTAAGGATCAAAGCACAAAATTTAGTTGAAACCTAGCCCGGGAATCTTGTCCTTCAGAGAAGATCACAGATGCAGCTGCAATCCAGACCTGAGGCGGTGTGCTGAGGCAGCATATCTGCACTCCCCATCCAAACTCACATTACATTTAGATATCACCCAAGATTGCAGTGAATAGTTCAAGCTTGGCATAATCCCATGAATATTGGCAAGTAAAATCAAATGCCAAGACTGCAGCCTAGCCATTATTTAGCATTTCTTAATCAAGTTCATTGCAGTCGATGTGCACGTAGTTATTTGCTTAGCATGCTGTGCTGACATCGCAAGCCTTAGATTCTAAGGTAATTGTATACCTTCCCTTAACGACATATATTTATTGGTAAAAAATTCTGTACTTCTTAATGAACACCAACAAGGAAATCCCCCCAAAAAAGGACAAAAAGAGAGGAATTATTTAAATGTTACCCAATTGAAAACTCCCAATTTTATTACACATTTTTCTACAACATAGAGTAGTGCCAATTTTAAAGTCACTCAAAAAGTATCTAACAATTAACCTTCAATTTCCAATATACAATTTCAGCTTTTATTATGCTTTAAAAGAGCATCCTTCCTCTTGTGACTTTTTGATAGTAAGTAGCTACTGCCTTGAACTGATAGGGAAGAAACACCCACTCACTGGGCCAACAGGTCAAAGAAAGTAGATTGCTATTTTTGTGCTCTGCGATAAGCACTTAGAAAATCCCAGGAAATAGCTAGGTCTCAAACCATCTATTATGCTCTGACAATTTACTTTAGTTATGGTTTGGGGGAATTTAAATTTATTTCCACCCTCAATTTAGGTTTCTGCTAGTAGAGATTCCAGCCATGCTGCAGCCTCCACGTCAGCCTTCACATTCTTGTAGTTGAAGGATTTTTATCATTTGGAGATTCATTTTGATCGTCTTTTGACATTTGTAGGAAGGCTTTTTCTGTCCTTTTGGATAGGTGAGGGAAAGATCACTTAGACCAAAAGATAATTAGGGATTAATTTGTAGACATTTGAAAGTCCTCTGATGCCATTCTACTTTTGGAAGGAAATGTGTGTTGGCACTAATAGAAGAGCAAGGCTGTTCTGAATGCGAATTATGAGCATGCCTTAGGATGGCTGTGTGTGTGTGTGTGTGTGTGTGTGTGTGTGTGTGTGTGTGTGTATTTGTTCCACTTATGTATCACTGTAAAACAAACCACTTGTAAAACTTAGTGGAGTAAAACAATCATTTCACTATGCCCATTAATTTATGGTCAGATATTTGGGCAGTTTATAAGGGTGATGGCTCATCTCTGCTCCAAAATGAGTTGGGGAGATTTAAGCAGCCGGAGGTGGCTGAGACAGCTCAGTGAGGCCATTGGACTAGACCTCGTCTCTTCTATACTTCATATCTGCTGACACTAAAATGCCCCAATGGCTTTCTCACCCACATATCTGGGACCTGTGCTAGGATGGCTGGATATCATTCTTCCTCCATGTGGTTTCTCCGTGTAGCTACTGGGACTTCCTTGCAGCATGCCAGCCTCAGAGTACTTGGCCTTAGATGACTGCTGGCTTCCCTGAGAGCAAGCATTTGGGGAACCCAAATGGAAGCTAGAAAGCTTTAAATTACCTTGGCTTGGAAGTCTCAGAACATCACTTCTGTAGGATTCTTTTGATCAACCAAGTAACTAAGGCCAGTCAGATTTAAGAGGAGAGGAATTAGATCCCACTGCTATGGGAGAAGTAGCAACAACTTGTGGTCTTCTAAAATTTGCCGTGATGGGTACATTGAGAGGTAGGTACCAGTTGCTCTGGGGACTCAGACAGGATGACACGGGATAACTGTAATAGTTGATGACAGTGGGGATGGCTTCTGCTTCCTCCTGTTGGCCCCTAGACCAGAGTGGGAGGCATTCTTCAGAAACTGCAGCAAGGCAACACGGAGGGTGTTAGACTCAGGGGTACTCACTGCTACAACACCAATCTGATGAGGCAGCAACATGAACAGTAGAGAATGAACTCTCGGTCAGAGCTGGTTTCTTAGGTTCTATGGACTAATCACCATGAGGGCAGGGAGAGAGAGAGAAAATAATATCCCATTTTTAGCAAGTTTGAGTTTAAAGGTTTTAAAGACATTCCTGAAAAGACACGTGAAGGTATTTGATAAACAAGTTGAAGAAAGATGGATAGTCTTCATTACTTTTCAATCAGAAACCCAGGCCTGCATCATTTGGTCACACATCTGCATTATCAGCCAAGAAACAGATGCAATAAACATATCTTTATGCTCATGAAAATCAAACTCTTAATAGCATTTTATATTTAAATAGTCACCATTTTTTTAAATTTGCTGAATATTTAGCAAACCATTATGTACTTGGAAAAGCACATAGAAAAGAACATATCAAACATTATATACTCATATATATGAGGCCAGAAAATTAATTTCACGAACTCATCCTAGAAAAAGTGCTACATACCTCAGTGCTGAATATCACTATGGTCACCTTCGAAGGACTCCCCTTGGGAAACTATGCACCAATGACGGTGCCTAGTCAACCCTTCAAAGCAATTTTGGAACTCTTTTTCTGGAAATGACCATCAGAGCTGTCATCATACTGTTTCTGACAATTAAGTTCATGAACTTGCCACCATTCGCTTCGTTGACAGCATTGTGCAAACAACTCAGTAAGGTGTCATAACTGGTGGCAAGTTTGTGAACCTAATTATCAGATTTGATATGATGACAGCTCTGATGGCCATTCCAGAAAAAGAGTTCCAAAACTGCTTTGAAGGGTGGACTAGGTGCTGGTGTTGGTGCATAGTTTCCCAAGGGGAGTCCTTCAAAGGTGACTGTCGTGATATTCGGCAATGAGGTATGCAGCAATTTTTCTGGGATGAATTTGCAAAATTGTCTGTCCTTGTATACATTTTAATGTGTGTGTGTGCACATCTTCATTTTTCTTAGACATTTTTCTCACAAATAATATATTTTTGTAAAAATTAAAATGTTATAGAAGAATATGAATACAAAATAATGTAGAAGAATATGTAATAATTAATTTCTTATTATGACTCCTCTCCCCAATTCCCTGACTTTGTTATTAACCTTTCAGACATTTTTGGGAGATCATTTTGCTCAATCACATGCTTCCATCACCTGTTTAAGGATATACCAAAGTCCTTACACAAATAGACCATTGAAATAACCCTTGATCACAGATTTTTATAGTCAGCTAAACAAAATCATAAAATTTTATTTGTAATCTTCTTTCAAAGAACAGATTTCTTCACTCAAAAATTTCAAACCCCAATTTTAAAAAGCCAATAAAATTATATGGCTATTTAAAACATAAATTTCTTTGTAAAGTCCCCCATAGTAATCATTTTTTGAAGATTTCATTTTCAGTCTTGCTGCCTTTCACATGGCTAATGTACAACTTTTGTAGTTTTCTTCCTCCTTCAAATCCAGGGATAGCTTCCTCCCTAAATTGGGTATAATCCTCAAATCAATCACAAGCAGAGTCAAGAAACCACAGCGAATTAATGACTATGTGGGTCTGCCAAAATTTTTTTGACAGCTTGATTTTGTAAATTGCATGATCCAAGTCAAACTTCTAAACTGAATACTGCCTTTTCTACTGTGGTATTACTGAATTTCACAGTAGTTGATGACATAACTTCCCTATGGTTAATTCCCTAGGTTAAACCACCACTTTTATGAGATACTAGGTCTCAGAGGAAACCTTCAAGCTCCCACTGCAGGAGCAGTCCCTCTCTCACCCATTATGGCCAGAGGCATCATTTCTTTCTACTTGGCTTCATAAAATTTTCCTCACCCAATAGTTTATGAAGATCCTCCCACTCGTTCTGTGCTGCTCATCCTGGGACCCTCACTGGGACTTACATTTCCATTCTCTAAAGAGGTCAAGAAAAGCATTACCCAGTCTGAGAGCTTCAAAGTGTTTTCTACCTCTGTTTTTGCTTCCAGATTTGCGATCTGTGCTCTTCTGTCACCAACTCTAGGTCAAGTAGATTGAATGTGATTACATTCTCAGGAATCACTCTCCTAGGGGAGGTGTTTTAGGGTACTCCCATTCTGTTTATGATGCCAAGTTATTAGCTCTGGTTAGAAGTGGCTACTGGATTTAGGATTAATAATAATTAGAGTAAAAAACTATATAGATACAGTCCAGAGGAGAAATCATCTCACCTAACCCTAAGTTTACATTAATCCTAACAATGCCCCTAAGACTGGTTCCAATGATGTGCACAGACTTTCTCGCCTTTATTACATCCCATTGAACAGTGATTGTTCAGCAAGCATGGCGGAGCATTGTAAGGCTACTTGTTACATAATATCTTAGTAGAGAATTTCCTTGACTTACCTCTATGGTCTCTGGAGCAAAAATGTAACCACTTTTTCACTACCTTCAGTTTGGGGTTAGCAGTTGCTTGCATGGTGCCAGTTTCAACCTAGAAATTCAAGGTCGTATACTATCAGTAAATAGAACTGACTGATTCTGTAATAATTTTCTTATTAGCTTAATGGGTGCCAGAAACTTCTACAGTTTGCTGTAGCCTTATGGAACAGTTGGGGAGGTTTTTAATATGTGTAATAAGCAAAAAAGAGAGCCTGGGATGTAATAAGAGCTCAAAAAATATTTGCTATTATTGTAATAATAATGATTATCTGCTACCATCATATTCTCTGATTGTTGCCAAAGGTGGACATTCATTATTTTCCTCCTTCCTTGTAGCCACTTGCTTTGATTTTGGGGATTCAAATACTGAAATATAGTTCTCAACAGGAGCAAACCTCAGCAAGCAGACAGACTCAGAGTCAAATTCACACTCTATTCTTTGTTAGCACTGGCTGTGTGAGAGCACATGAGAACTCTGGAGGAATATATTATGGTCTGAATACGTGATTAATTATCAAAGAATATTTCTGTGTGGAAATGGTACCCAGGAAATATTACAAAATAATATGTATCAGTCTGTTTTCGGTGAGCTTAAGAAGTCCCTCCTACTCTGAATATCCTATGCATTTGCCAACCACAGAGACCAAGTATTCACACTGAATTGAAGAAAAATATTAGAACTGCCAAATGGGATTTCATGACATGTTTGCAAATCCATTTATGTAATCTAACTCCAATTAAAACTATTTTATCAATATGCTATTAAAAGGACTTTTAGAGTCAGAGGTTTAAAATTTACTTAAAATTTAGATAATTGGATATGAACTTTTATTGACCACCCACCCAAACTATCAATTGTTCTACCAAAAAAAAAACAAAACAAAAAACAAAACAAAACATGTACATAAATAAAATACACACACATCATTTAATTTCCTTCTTCAAAGCCTTTTAAAAAATTTGTGTTTATCAGGCAAACCACGGAAATTTTACCTAACAAGGCCTGGGGAAGCTCTTAGTGAGCTTAGCGGTAAACTCAGCCATTAATGACATCTCTAAAGCAATTCTGAATTCTGTGACAGAAAGCCCTGGAACATTTTCCGAAGTTGAATCTGCCTCACAAGGTATGCTTCCTTAATGAGATTGTTCAGCCTAAGCTTTTATGAAAATTGTTCCAATTAATAGTCTTCTATGATGGATATGGAATTGTAGTTATGAATTTCCATTCCAGTTCACTTTGTGCAAGAGCAATCATCCTTAAAGGCTCATAATTTCTTTTAATTGAATATTTCATTACCAGGCAAGGGTACAGAGAGCAAAACTAATTTTCCTTGCCTTTTATTTAGCCCACTTGATTTGGGAGTAAGTGCTTATGATGTAGGCCCAAGAAGCAATCATTATTTCTGCTTCTAAAATTAAAATTGCTGAACAATGGAGAGCAAATTATTTTTATGTTCTATGCCTCAGTTTCCTTTTTGGCAAGATGAGTTGTTGACAATTAAATTTTAAAAGTAAAAATATGAGAAACAAGCTCTTCTTCATTTAAAGTCTAAATATATTATTATTCTCGTTCAGGAAACCTATCCACGTTTCACTTCCTTTATCTCTCTTTCCTATCTGGGGCTGGCTGCTTTTCACTCATAGAGTTTAGGACAGTGGAATAAACAACAGATGAGCATTAGATAACTTTCAAATTTGCCCTGGTTCTATCATTTACTTGATGCAGTGCTTCAAGACTTATTTTCTCATTTGTCCTTGTATCTTATTGGCCAGGGTTAGTTGCTGTTTATTATCTGCTGCATCAGCCAAGAAGCATTCCTTCCCTGATGATACCTCTGATTATGAAGCTTCCTTAAAGAGAAATGAGAATGAACCCCGTCATATCTGTGCTTACCTCAGTCCGTCACTACCAAGGCCCAGGCCTCCTCTGTCATCATCATCATTCTGACCCTCATTCCTGTGCTACTTTTTACCTTCCCCAATTGCTCCACCCTGGATCCCCAAATCTCCCCTTCTGTTCCCTCTATAATTTGCAAGATCTCCAACCCTTTGATCACACTATTTTTTTCCCTACCTGCCTGTACTCCCCTGGATTTATTTTTCTTCTTCTACAGATAAATTCCATTGTGCCATTTGAATCATTCCCTTGCAGATAATGGTAGTTCTCTTGCATCTTTTTGTGGGGGAAAAACTCAACCCTTGCATAAACATTGTTATATATCTTCTTTATGTGTATACCTAGGCAAGATGAACACTGCTGGGGAAAAAATCACATGATTAATACTTCACTATACATTAATCATCTCAACTCTCAATTCAGCCCCTAATGTCGCCCCCAAATCCAACTATGTTTCTTTAATGGGTTCATTTTTCTACTCCACAAGGAATATGTATCTGTTCAAAACCCCCAAACCTATTTTTTACTCTCACATTCAACTGAAGACCTTGCCTCAAACTTTATGGAGACAGTAGGAGTCTTAAGAAACCAGCTCTTATTTTCCCACTGGGAGCCCTACGAACCTTTATAACTTTATTTCCATCTTCTCGTTGCCTTCTCCTCCTCTTGAAAGCAAATTGTTCCTTTGTTTTTTCTCTGCTGAATCATTTAATTTACAACTTCTGTGTTGCTAAACTCAGTAGTCATAAACCTATCCTCTCTATCTCAGCATTTCCTTTTTACTTCGTGGGAGTTACTATGATTGTTTTATAATTATTTCTTGACCCCTTAACCTACTTGGCATATCCTCTCCTCTCCAGGATCTGTGGTCCCTGAGGCAGGAAAACGTTTTTATTCTTACTGTTCCTCCCAAGTGCATGGCTCATTTTCTAAGCATACTAGTCACTCCATTAATATCCATTAATGAATGAATTAAATAATGAATAAAAAAACAAGCCCATATAAAGTCAATTTAAGGGCCAAGTGAAATTATGTAGGTCAAGTCATTTTTGAAAATATTAAAGGACAAAAGCAAGGCATTTTCACTCCATGTTTTTTCTACAATGATTGATAGGCTTAGGAGTATTTTCATCCCTATATCTTCCAAAGCACCTTTATGGCCTCATTCATAATTCTTCACAAATTCTATCCCATGTAGGAAGCTTGCACAGACCAGGTTGGTTGGGAAAAAAAATTCTTACCTCCTTTGCATATTTATGCCTAGCAACTGTCTTTCCCATATGTACAATTATGTCTTCAAGATGAAAAGTGAAAATTATGTGGAAAAAACTCAAGAACCTTAATTTACTCTTAAGGATTAATATTAATTTTTTTCATCTGTGTATACGAATATACAAGTGTGTTATACGTTGGTTTGTAGCATGGGGATGGGGTGGGTTTTCTTTGCCTGGTGACTTTTAAAGCTCTGTGTACCCCGTATGATCTTGGTTTTCAAAAGCATTATGTGGGATGCAGGCTTAGCCACAAGACAGGCTTAAATGTTTAATAATGGAAGACTTTTCTTCCGTGTTCAATAGGTTAATTTAAACTATGGTAACCTGCTTGTGGGCTCCTTAACAGGCTGGTTAAAATATTTTCATCATCATTCCTTGCTGCTATAGGATGAAGTTTGTGTTTTTGGTATAGCACACACAGGGTGAACTAGAACTTCACTCTTCATTCTCTGTCTATAATCTGTATATTTTTTGTATTTCTAGTCTACCCATCTCAAATTCCTCTGAATACCTTGAGACTTGTAAGGTCTGCTGGTGGTCAACCTAATGCTCTCTCACGTTCTCTCTTCCTCTTCGTTCCATGCCTTCCTGAAAGCTCTAAACCCTTTTATTATTTTTTTTCTAGAACACATCTATCCATCCTCAAGAATCAGTGCACATTTTACATCCTCTGTGAGGCTTTATTTAACCTCTCTAGAATGAATTAGGAATTCCTTTTGAGGTATCCTATCTTTTGGATATGCTTGTGAAATATCCGTATTTGTATCCCCATTCCTCCAAGGGTGCCATTCTGTGTGTGTTAGATTCCTTGGAGCACACAGCACGCAGTCTCGTTGGTCAGATGTGGTAACTCGCTAGGTACCATATGTTGTTTCTCTATACATGTCATGTGTACCTCTTCATGTTGCACACTTCAAACACTATTTTGGTTTTTACAGTACATACTTGATTATCTGTATATTTTTTCATTGTACCTTTTATACTTACTACTTTTTTGTCATCATTATAAAAGGAAGTACCATTTTCCTTGCTTTGTGTTTAAGCATGGTGGAATTTTAGAGCAACATACCTAAACTTTGTATTCATTCCTGCTTCTCTCAGTTGGTTATACACATGGGGATAAAAGACAACTGTTACTTATAGGTCCTCTCAAACTTTAAGACTAATCTGCAGGTTAGTTGTGCTCTGAAACACAAACATTGCTTTAATGGGTAAAACCTCACTGATAAGAATCAAGACAGTCAGAGTTAAAATGTATGGCAATTTTACAATAAAAATGTTTCATTTTTGTCTGTTGTAAACTTGTAAACCTTTTTAGTTCAGCTTAGTCTGCAGGAGTCCAATTCTGTTGCTTTTTCTCACTGAAATGTCACATATAATTTTAAGCAGTGAGCCAAGATTTAAAATAGAGTAAAGCAAGTCTAGGTCTTGTGATCAAGATTTGAAGAGCATTTATACTTTATTGGAAATTATGTTACTTCTATTAAAAAGCAGAGTTCTATAAATTCAGAAATCGATATTTTTTTTTGTCTCTGCTCGAAAAATCTTAGCTAATAATTGTTCTTTTGCTGGATTTTGAATATTAAAAAGCTAAAGAGGACAGATATTTCCCTGAGATAATTTGTCTGAGTTTAGCGTTGCAAACTGGCTAGAGGACAATGTTAATGAAGCTAAAATCACAGGTGATATGGGAATATCCACCAGTAACTTTGCTCCGGTATATGACCTCAATACATTTTTAAATTAAAAAATTGACTTATGATTGTGAACCAATTATCTCAATAAACACTTAGCTGGGATAAGAATATGTGCAAAATCCACTACCACTAATGTAAAAATAACTTATGGTTTTATTTCATGGAATTTACTCTGTTTATCAAGTGAACTTTACAAATTTTATGGCATTAAGTATATTTTTATGTATGCTCCAATCTATGTCTCCTCTCTTGACTTCTATTTTAACTTATAAAGCTGTTGATGTCTTCGTTTGGTATCTCTTTAGCATTTCCTATTTATAATGACCAACAAATCTGAACACATGAACCCATCAAAAAAATCAAATAAACAAAAGACAACCTTGCTGTTTTCACTTCCTGCCCAACCTATTTTTTTCCTCAAATCTTTACCTCAGTTAATTTAATCACCACCTACCCAGTTCAAGCTCTAAACCTAGAAGTCATTCTCAATTCCTCTTACACTCATCCCTCAAATCCACCCATCAGCAAGTTCTGTTGTCCACCCCCATCCTTTCCTTAACCCACCTCTCTGTCTCCATTGTTGTCCTCCTAGCTAGCTTAAGCCACCTAGATTATTGCTATAGACGCCCAACTAGCCACCTGCTTCCACTTTTGTTCCCATTCAATTTATTCACTATAGAGCAGTCAGTTACTTTTAAAAATAGAAATCTAATCACAGATCTTCCCAGGGGCTTCCCTTTGCACTTAGGATAAAATTCAAACTCCTGTGCATTGACTGCAAAGTCCTGCCTAAGTTGACCTTCGCCTACTTTTGTGACTTCACCTCAGTAATCACTTTCTCTCCCTTGCTCAACTCATTCTAGACACACTGGCCTTTACTTGATCCTCTTACTGATCCTTTCCCCGTGTAGGCCTTGCATCTGCTGCTGCTTTTGCTTTAACTGCTCTGTCCCCAGTTTTGATTATGCCATGCCTGTTTCCTCATCACTCGGGGCTAATTTCACTCTCACCTCCTCAGTGAGATGTTCCCTTGAAGATCAGATCTATATTAGCCCTCTTATTTCTCAGGCAGTGTATTTTATAGTCTTTATTAGGACTTACTCTTATCTGAAATTATCTTGATTGTTTACTTGTTCGCACATTTATTTTCTGACTACTTCGAAGGGCAGGTGAGTTCTATGAGAGCTGAGACTCTATCTGCCTTAGTCATGCTCCTGCCATATATCCAGTATTCAGAGTAATGTTTAAAATCCAACGGGCCTTCATTAAATATTTATTGAATAAACGAATATGGGTTTGCTGCAGGAAGATTACAGATCATCAATGACAAATGTCGTTCCCCGTTGGATGGCCTGGTACATTGCTTAATTAATCATTCTCTTCACTCCTTCCATTGTTAAATTTAGAATGTTCAGATTTCAGGTTGAGTCTTCTGAATAAGAATGGTGAAAATATTCATTCTTTTTTGAAAAGGTAGTTGGTCCAAAGTGAATGAAATGCAGCCCACGATGAATTCCTTGAGAAATATCAGCAGAGGAAAATATTGGAAGTCAGTAAAATAGATATTGCCATAAAATTGTAAGAAACATAAAGGCATGAAATCAGAAACAAATTTGGAAAAGCTTAAAAAGAGATGCTGTGGGGTTAACTAAGATTGAAGTAGAAAAAAGATTAGTTATTTGAAGATTCCATACATTTGTCAGTTTTAAATGGTGGAGAACAAAGCCTGATATGCACTTTTGTAGAGGGACAGAACGAGCAGGTCAAAGTGTCACTTCCTCTTGGGAACCACCACCTTTGCTGGCATTTCCTTGCTCTCATTTTTTCTTTTTTGGAAATTTGTCTAATACATATATTTTCCTATTCTCATGATCTGTTTGGTGCTTACTGACCCCAAGATCATCCCAAGGGCAGAAACTGTAACTTGCACTTGCCTTTTGTGTCCACTTATCAGCTAGTTCATGTTGGGCCCATGGTGGGCGCTGAAGTCATCCTTCCCGTGGGGAAGCGTGAAAGTGGCCCTGTACGTGTCGGGACAGCTGTGTGCCACGCCTGACTTCCCCAGTCAGCACTGTAACCAATCTAAATTTTCTGTTTGCACCAGTTTTTATGTACAGGTTTAGGTTATTTGGGAGCTACAGAATTCCCCTTTTTCTCTCATTGTGTGAAGGAGCACTCTGAAATGGAAGGTCTTCAAATTTCTCCAAAGTCTGAGGATTCTATGTGTAGCAGCACTTCTAATGAACATTTCCTATATATGAATTGCAGCTAGCAATGTGAAGTACAGTTAAACTTGCCCAAAGGAAGATTTGGCTTCGCCCCTCCCCAACCCCCCTTTTCTTAGAGGTAAACGCTGAGTCTTTGGAATAATCTGCCTGGGATTTACCTGGGGGCCATAGGCTATGCCGGATAGTCTGTGCCAAACAATAGGATATGTGGTGGAAGCTTTAGGCCTCAGGGTATCTGCCTCACCTCTGGAAGGGTGGGAGACTAAGGCTAGCTGTGTGTCCATGGCCAGCCCCTAATACCAAGGTTCTAGTCAGCTACCCTGGTTGGCAATATGCTGGGCATCTTTATTGGGAGAAATAAGTGCTGTCTGCTGTATAGGAGGGGACAGCGGGAAGCTCGTGCTTGGAACTCTCTGAGACCCTGCTCTCAATGCCTTTTCCCGTTGCTGATTTTAATCTCTATTCTTTTGTTGTAATAAACCACAACCATGAGTATAACAGCTTTCTGAGTTCTGTGGGTCCTTCTCGTGAGTGATGGAACCTGAGGTTTGGGTAGCTCCTGTCTACCACAGGTACAAGACCTCTAACAAAAAGCACTAGCACTGCCCTGACAAGTCCCCAGATGCTTCTGTTGTAGGACATACTGAGAGGTGACATGTAAGTCCAGTACTGTTAATTATTATTCAGTCACCCTGCCCAGTCCACATAAGGAGAGGTCTGAGAAGCTGGTGGGGGGTGGGGGGCGGGGCCTGTGGCAGTGAGGAGACCTTGGCTTTGTATGGCGTGCAGTCCTATAGTAGGAGAGCCCACCACTCCCTGAAGTAAGCAAAGGCATTTCCAAGAAGATCAATCATGAAGTTTGAAGGTGTTGCCAGATCCAGAGATTGGCAACTAGCCCTAACCCAGTGGTTTCGTGTGGGTGATTTACAGCCACTCAGTGATATCTTGGCCTTCGTGAGCTGAGTGGGAAGGTTCCTGACACGTGAGTCTCCTTAAAGTTTGAGGATAAACATGGTCGTCAAGATCGATGCTCATATCTCTTTCTGACCTAATAGCTCTGGAGGAAAGATCTGTGCTGAGGACTTGAAAAGGTGTACTTTAGCCAACTCCTGTGCTTCTCAGAGGGTGGAGAAGAGGATTCCAGCAGTTCCAGTGGGTTCATGGGAAGGGAACTGGAGGACAGAGAAGGGGCCTGAGCACAGAGCCTTCTGGATGGCTGCCCAGGGAAGCAGTGGCATTCTCAAACCCAGAGATTTGCCACCTAGTACCCCTGGCAGGACTGATGGAAGATTTAGGTGCTCTTTCCTGAAAACATCCCCAAAGAAAAAGGAAGCTGGGGTGATACTGAACATCATCTCAAGAAAAACATGTAGGTTCACACAGAGGCCACCCCATCGCCTTAGGCCACCACCAACGAACAGAAATAGATGTAACCCGAGGGCGGCCAGCACCATCCTACATTATCATACATGACACGTGGCTATCCTGTTGTCGTCTGTCTCCTCTCACGGCCCTTTTCTAACCACAGAGGGACACAGCTCACCCAGGGGAGTGGAACTGTGCCGTGAATAGTCACGTCCTTTCCCCACCTCAGGCTTGTCCAGCCACATGTCTCCTCCTCAGCGGAGGACAGGACGCGCTTTGGAACAAATAGGTGACTACATTTTTAAATTGAAGTGAATACACTCTATAACTGAATGTAATTGGAAATGTCTGGAATCCAAGATGTCATAAAAACATGGGAAGGAGATCCAGCATAGAGACAGTGAAATTTGTGACTTAAATAAAATTTATCTTATAGCCTCCAAATGGGAGATTTCTAAACAAATCTGGAATATTCTGCCTTCCCTGTTTCAAGTTTATCTCTTTCTCCTCTATCTATCTATCTATCTATCTATCTATCTATCTATCTATCTGTCATCTATCTGTCTCGTGTGATCTCTGCCTCTAAAAACTGATGGCCAGAAGTGGCAAAACACATCATATAAGATTTTCCATTTCTGCTAGCGATTGAGTGACAGAAACTTTGTTTTTCATTCATTTTTTTTCTGTAGACATTTGTTGAGGAACAAAAGAGCAGTGACTATGACTTATTCTCATTACATTACTTTTTAAAAAGCATACTTAAAATTTAAGAAGACAAAGAATTCTTTGGATATGCTAGCCTCCAATAGCCCCATTGTTAAGGTGGCAGTATGGATCTGACATCAGGATGGATTTGTTTCCGGTGTTGCTCCCTCATGATGTTTAGTGTGCAAACTTTGCAAGTGCATCCTTTCAAATGTGACAGCCCAGACCGGAGGCCAAGGCCATGGGTAAAAAACAACACAACTCTTTGTCTGCGTGAAAATGACATTTGTGAGGTGGTATGTAATGCCATGATCCACATGGATTGAAGGCCATAAAAGGTTACACACACCTCAGGAGGTACTCTTTTGCCTACCTTAAAATATTACACTTTATGTAAGAAAGATCCTGAACTTTCAAACAAGTTTTACCCATGAATGAATCAGGTTGCATTTGAGATCCCAGGTCTTTGCACACCCTAAATAGTTAGATAGAAACAACTTACCCTTTTAGGGTCTCAGTTTACTAAAAAAATTTTTTTCAAGTGCTGAGATTAGGTCAGATGATCTATCAGATCTTTCAAATTCTAGAGTCTGTGATTGTCTGAAACAGGTAGTTATGGGAGCCACAGGAACATTTTGCTTCTGGACTAGCTCCACTATGAGCCTGTTATATCAACAGGACACCAGCTTAGCTGCAGCAGAGTCCAAAAGATTTATGGGGCTGCATGGTTTTCTTGTAGATTTTGGTCACCAGTTCTCAAACCAGAAATCACAGAAAAATTATCTCATCATCCTCCCAGTTGGAGAGCATTATCGTACTACCTAAATTAGGCCAAGGTCTGAGCCATCGTGGGGACTGAACTGCCTCTTTAAAAGCTGCAGTCTCTCCAAGTCAGGGTAAAGGGCACCATCAAGGGAAACCCACATCAAGGCTAATGAGGACCTGACTGAAAGCAGCCATGGGACTACTTTAGAAAAACCGCCTTCCTGCCAGTGCCCAAATCTAAACTCAACCATTCTCCAGGAAAATTCTTTACTTGTGGCTCCTCGTTGCTGCCAACCCACTGACTTAATTCAGAGGGAAGCAGAACTGGTGATGGCTGGGTCTCTCCTACCCTTCTTTACCCTTTCACCTACAGGGCAATGTGGTGGGACTCGCTACAGACCCACAGAGAGATCAGCTGCTAGGTAGTACCTGGGAGCTCGTTGTGTGCTCTGCAGAGCTTGCTGACCACGGCCTCTCTGTGCATGTCATTTTTGTTTGGTTGTTTGTTCTGTGATGTCACACTAGACTATAGGTCCCATGAGGGTAACGATCGTGTCAGAATTTTGGTTTGTCCCATCATATATCCCCAGTGACTATAGCCCCTGAATCATCTCTGAAACCCAGTAAATATTTGTTCAGTGAGTGAATGGTCTCCTCTACGTATCTGGAAGCATTTTGCTAGCCTGGAAGAACTTCCATATTTCATTCTTTCTGTTTTCATTAAAAAAATTTGAATATTGATTGGGCCCCTGAGTGCTGTAATGGGCCATGCATTGGTCTAGATACTGCATATACATCCAGGAACAAAACTGACATGGGAATCTACCTCCTGCTTATATTCTAGTTATGAGAAACAGTTTTTCAACAAATAAAAATTGCATATATTTAAGGTATATAATGTGAAGTTTCGATATTGTTAAATGATTACTACAATCAAGCTAATTAACATTGCCCATCACCTCACATAGTTATTTTGTGTGTGTGGTGGGAACACTTGAGATTTACTGTCAGCAAATTTCAAGTGTATAATATATTATTAACCATAGTTACCATGTTGAACATTATGTCTCTAGAATTTACTCATCTTGTAACAGAAAGTTTGTAACATTTGATTAATCTCTCCCATTTCTACACCTCCCCAGCCCATGGTAATCACCATTCTACTCCTTGTTACTATGAGTTCAACTGTCTAATAGTCTATATGTGAGTGATATCATGCAGTATTTCTCACTTTGTGTCTGGCTTATTTCCTTCAACATAATGTTTCCCAGGTTCATCCCTATGATCTCAAATGGCAAGATTTTTTTTTTAAGGCTGAATAATATTTCATTGCTTATACCATTCCTGATGGAGAGACAATGTTTTAGGCCAAGATACAGGAAGAATTCTTTGTAAAGGGCCAGATAATACACATTTTTGTCTTTGTGAATCATATAATCTTTGTCACAAATACTCAGTTTTGCCATTTTAGTGCAAAAGCAGCCATAGACAATATATAAGTGAATAAATGTGGCGGTATTCCAATAAAACTTTATTTACAAAAACAGATGTCAAACCAATTTTAGCCCATGAGCTAAAGGTTACCATAGCCCCTTCTAGGTACAAGGTAGGACATTGAAATTACCTGTTTGAAACTATGTAAGTTGCAGCTACATATATTCTTTCAGTTTATCATAGTTGTGAACAAATATTGAGGTCCTTTATAAGGCTTTCCTTAAGCCAGAGACATAGGATTTCATATCACAATCAAGATGTCAATACATCAATTAATCAGCTAGTCATGTATTGATTACTTATAGACTCCACTTTGTGTTATACTTTGGAAAAGAAGTTAGACTCTACAGAAGGGCTGAGAAAATAATTGTATTTAATGAAAATTTCGTATCCCGTGTGGAAAAAATCCAAGAATTTCCTAAGACCTATAAGAAATCAAATTCTTAGGATCTGCCAAACATGTTTTACAACTGTGAAATTCAGTTTATAAAATCTTTTTTTAAACCTATTATTTCTCTGCCAAAGTATGAAAAAACTTAAATGAGTCAACTGTAATATGAAGGCTGTCCAAAAAAAATCCAGCCATAAATGGCTCTATTTTTCATATTACATGGCTGATTACTTTCCCTATAGCCCTCATGTTTTCTAAACCTAAAATAAAAAATAACTTAAAAATTGTGGGATTTTTAAGCTCATATAGATCTTACAGAATCCACCTTGAACTTCATTAACCTCCTAACAGTTTAGACGTCATGAGCAGGAGGAAGTAATATAGCATGATAAGATACGTGATGAGAAAGAGAGACAAATAAGAAATTCAGAGAGAAACCAATGGAATTCTGTTTCAAAGAGTGACTCCTTCACCTCCTTTTTTATGGCCATTAGCAGAGGAAAAAGGGACAGATTAGCGAAAGATAATGGTGCTTTTATATCTCTTTGCTAATCCAGGTCACCAGACAGAGTTAGCAGCAATTTCTATTTAGTTTATAAAGAAAGAATTAGTCCATAAAATAATTAAGAAATAGAGACATTATTTTATTTAAAATCATCTTCATTTTTTTTGGATATTCTAACAGCTTTCCATAAAACTTCTTTAATGAGTATTTAGGATATGATAAGAAATTATTTACTCAATAGTTGCCATGTGCCTGCAATTATAACATCATCGGGTTCTTTTCATGACAAGCTACAGCCTTAAAACTTTAACATAATAGTTTTTAATATTTGGAGGCAAGCATAGACAGTGATCCTCAATGTCATTGATAGATTCTGTGAAAAAGATGTATGAGGAAACCAGTTTTACCATAAGCTGATTGATATAAACAACAGTTAAGTTCTTAGCATCTCATTAACAATATAATGAAATAACATGAAATAAAACAATGTTTTTTTGAGGAATTGCTGTATCCTTTGGAGGATGGATCTGATTAATATCTACAAATCCCTCCCCAGAAAATAAATGTACATGGTATATTAGGAAAGACTCTTAGTCGTAAACTGTAGACACCACCCTAAGTAATAAGAGAAAAGAATTTATTGGCAGGGTTATGGAAGCCATGGGCACCTGAGAAAGTAGGCATGAACTTGGGGACCCTGGAGAGCCAGGGAGAGTGTTGGAAGCATTAGCAATGGCTCTGGGTTTGAGAACGCTTGTCAGAATGCGGCTTTTATCATTGCTTTATTGCTTCTGCTGCAACCATTGCAGTGAATAACTTTGAACTCTTCTGTCCATCCTGTTATCACTGGATCAAGTTTTAGGCCCCAGAAGGAAGCTTTCGATTGGCTAACATTAGGCCATTTGCTCTTGCTCTGACACTGCCAGAAGAAGCAGAGAAGCCCAAATCTTCATTTATCCTTCCATGAAGACTGTGTATGTTGAGGGGAGGGGTGGTTCTCACAGACAGAGTTAAGGTGCTAGTAGGAAGGGGAAGATGCAGAGTAGCCAAATAATGACCAATGTTCCCTGTATTTACATATCTATAGTATCAATAGAATTTTGGGAACCTTTTTAGTAACTTATAGACCAATAACTACCTATGGACCATTTAAAGGTCCATCTTCTTTTTCTTTAACAGACAACCACAATTCAGCCAAGCCACTAGACACCCATGAAGAGTGAATCAGTAGAATTCAAAGTCAAGTCAGATACAGTTCCTGTCTCTAGGAATTTCTGATCTGGTAGGGGCAAGAGGAAATTTATAGAAGTTACTATAATAAAATAGGTAGTAATTGTTAAATGTATGGTAAGTTATAATAGGATTACCTAAGAGAAAGATAGCTATTTCTGTTGGGCAGTTCAAAGTAGGCTTAAAAGAGAAGGGCTTTTGAGATGGACCTTGAAGAAGGCTAACATTTCAACAAGTGACAATGGAACAGTAGGGCATTCTAGTCAGGGGCTAAGATAAGAATGTGGGGACAAAGGTAAATAATGACCATTACAGTGATTCATATAATCAGGTATCTACTTAAAAATATGCATGGATGGGAATAGGCATTAGGACCATGAGCGTTAGTTTGGGAGCAGACTACCAGCACTCTTTGCCAGGCTACGGAGCATGGCCTTTACACTATGAGAGGCCAAGAACAGTGCAAGGTCAATAATAGAGTATGAGCAGAATTGGGACCTGATCATTAGCATATTAAAAACATGTACTCTGGAATATTATACAGGATGGATTGCAGAAGGCAGGATGTCTTTCAAAGAAGACACTGCAAACGCTCAACTTGTGAGTGACCAAGAGTTAAACCAAAGCAATCTGACCCGGAAGAAGATAGATGTGAAAGCTGCTATGAAGAAAATTGGCTACAATGAATGATGCAGAAGGAGATAGTTTGGGTGGAATGCAGCTTTGAAATCAATGTGAATGGCTGGTTAAAAATGATATCTAATGAACCTGAATTCCTGAAGTATGTCTTCTAGGTTTAGTTTTAGAGATACTGCGTTTAACGTGCCTTAGACACCTAAAAAGATGGATGTGTTGTAGGTAGTTGAAAAGTAGTTCTGGGGATAAAAAAAAAACGACTGAGACCACATATATCAGGCTTATTCACCCTGCGGCCCAGGGTGGCTTTGAATGTAGCCCAACACAAATTCTTAAAACATTATAAGTTTTTTTTGCTACCCTTGTTTCTCCATCTCACCTGCTATTGCTACTGTTGGGTATTTTATGTGTGACCCAAGACAATTCTTCTTCCAATGTGGCCCAGGGAAGCCAAAAGTTGGACACTGCTGACATATATAGTTAAAATGGACAGGTAGGTCACATAAATAAGTGATAAAGGGTGCAAACTTACAGCATAAAAATGTATAAACTAGAAATGTATAAAACTGTTTTTAATTTTTTAAATTAAAAAATAAAAATATAAATAGAACACCATAATTATTTATCTTTCATAATTATTTTTAAATTTGAAACCCAAACTCTTACAGTTTTTTAAAATGGGATGAAGATATAACTGAGTCTTGCATTTTGAATTTCAACATACAATAAACATTCAATACACAATAACCGTAAGTCTTTGAGTGGTGTCAATGTTTAGTTTTATTCATTTTGATAGTTTGAAAACAACTAATGTAGGCAGGTCTGAATATGGATAGTATTTTAGTTTAGTTGTTTCTGTATGTGGCATAACTTCATCTGAGATACTTAATAGAATTCTGATATTTTAATATTATCATATTTGGTTTTCAGTTCTTTGTTGTACTCCAATTTAGTGTCTTCTGTTTGGCTCCTTACTCACAAAGGAAGGCTAAGTGCAAAATATTAGGTTGTTTTTATAAAATGTAAAGTGAACTAATAATTTTTAGAATTCAGTCCTCAACTCCACAATTTTGAGAAAGTAGTTCAGGCAATACTTTAATTTCTAGAAACCAATTTTAGGTTAGGAAGGTGGAATAGTTATTATTTCTTGCCAAAGAGCTTCCCAAAGACACAATTTTTTTCTAAGAAAAGTGAATGGAATCATCCATTTTTGTGTAATTTCATATCAACACCCATTCAAAGCAATATTCAGGGTTTAAATGGGCTGTGTTAATCCAAGAGATCATACCTGATACAGTTTTGACTAGTAAAATAGCCTGACTGTTTTCCTTGGATGACATAAGCAAGATTTCTTTCAATAGTTTTAAAAATATCCCCAGCTTCATGTTAACACTAAACTAGAAACTTTCAAGCAGTACAGTATCCAATTCATTAAGTCAAGTACTAAGTTGTCTGAAATTCAGTTTGTGTGAAAGTGGCTACTTTGACAATGAGTTTCATTTTTAACTTTTAACACAAAAATCTCCCTAATAAATGATGCAATGTTCTATAACCTACGAATATGTTGCTACCTTGAGTTTAATTTACATAGCACTGACCATAATAGAGCTAGTGCCTGTTGTCTTGACTACAGTACTAATTTTGAATTTGTCCAACATGAACATTTTCCTAACATACACAAAAAGTCATTTCCTGAAGTTATTCCTATCATGGGCATTCTGCCTAAAAGTCCTTTGGTCACATCAAAATTCCTTTGACAGCATGAATAAATATAACTAACTGTGTGGTGTTATTTATAGCTGTGCTTTCATCAGCTGCAATAGAATATGCCACAAAAGATTTGACTTTTTCATGCATTGTGTCCTGTAAGTGCTTAGCCAAGTCTACCATATATTGAACTACAACACTTCTGGCTAGACAGATTTTTGCAATTGATTATTTCTGCTTAATGCACATAATTTCTGATGCATTCTGCAGACAGTTTTTTCCTTTTTAAATAAACTCACCACCTGCAAAAGGTTTTAAAGCCCAAGGAAATTTTCACTCAATGGCATTGCATAATGGCATTGCACTGTAGCAATGCTTATTTTATTGACTTTAAAAAGTTGAGAATTTTAGTACTTTCTTTAAATTTTATTTTTCATTACTCTTCTGTATACTGATCATAGTTCTTACAATAGTTTGTCTCATAATAGTGTATTAAGTCATAGTCTCTTGATGCTCACTTTCTTTGAATAGTGAACACATCATATACACATTTTTTGTGAAATAGTCCCATTGCTTTGTCTCTGCACACCCTATTTTAGTAACATGGATATCAAGCAAAACTGTATACACACCAACAGAACTAGTGGCTGAATAGCCACTTCATTCTGACCTCGGTTTCTGGCTCAATAAGGAAGGATGGGGGACTATGGTATAAGAGATTTGAAATTCCTACATAAAAGGGATATATATTTCTCCTAATTATCTTTACTTATTGATTTGTTATTTATTTGAATTTTGGTTAGAGAATGTATTAATAATTTTTGTGATACCAATTCTTTCAAAGGTAATGAGACATTTTATGTGTGGTGCGATATTTGGGAATTTTTTGTAAATATTCCATATGTGCTTCAAAATAACACATATTTTGCAGGTTTGGAGTGCAGTATTCTTTGTAAACTCATAGATCAAGCTTGTTAATGTTTTACAGTTTTCTGTGTACTTATTGATTCTTGTCTACTTGATCTATCAGTTTCAGTGATATGTTAAAATCTCTCAGTATGAAGTTGTCTGTTTCTACTTATGGTTTTGTCAATTTTTGCTTTGTATCTTATCTTTTGATGCTATGTAATTAGGTATATATGGATAAATTTAGGACTGATAAATCACACATTTATTACACCCTGTCCCTTATTTTTGTAATGCTTTTTACCCACTTCCTTTATTTCCTATTAATACGCCTATACCAGTTTTGTTTTGGTTAGTATTTGCAAGACATATTTTAGACTTTCAACATTTCTGTGACTTTATATATTAGATGTGTCCTTTGTAAATGGCATTTAGTGGGATAAATATAAAACCTGGTGCTTGTTGCTTGTAATCAGGAATTCATGTTGCCATTTTATAGTGGTGAATTTGAGATTGCACCCTCTCTCTCTCTCTTTCTCTCTCTTCACGTTTCTTTTTGAAATAATTTCAAAAATCACAAAAAAAGTTGCAAGGAACAATGCAACACATAAATATCCTTCACTCAGATTTTACTGTTGTAATATTTGATCACATTTGCTTTGTCATTCTCTGTCCTTATTTGTCTGTCTGTCCAGGTTTCTCCGTGTTTTCGATACCATTTAAGAATAAGTCTTGAAAGTGATGCTCCATTATCTTTATATCATTGAGTGTATATTTTTCTAAAACAATGATAGTCTGCAACATAATTGCAGTAAACCCATCAAAATCAGGAAATTAACATTGGTACAATACAACCACCTTACCCATTCAGATTTCTTTCCACTATCTCAATAATGCCATTTATATTGAATATCAAACTTTCAAGACCTGCTTCTCTTTTTTCTCTTTCCTTGCTGGTCTAGCATTCAACCTGGGATCACGGGATTTAGTTGTCAAGTCTCATTAGTCTCCTTCACTTTGGAATAATTCCTGAGTTCTTCCTTGGCTTCCATGACTTAATACTTGTAAAGTGTAGAGACCAGTTAATTTAAGAACATATTTGTTAAATATTTTCTCGTGATTCAATTCAGGTTATGCAATTTTTGGCAGAAATATCACATACTTGATGTACTATTCAATATGAAGTTGATTTGTCTCACCACTGTTGATGTTCACTTTTACTAATTGGATAAAATGGTAAGGTCAATTTAAATTGTTTTTTCTTTATTAAATAAGTATCATGTTTAGTACCTATTTCTTGGAGAGGTACTTTGAGATTATGAAAATAATACTATTCTTTGTCAAACTTTCACCCACTGATTCTAGCATCTACTGGTGTCTTCTTTTCAATATTTAATTGAAGTATGGGGAGTGGGAAAGAAGCTGAACAATTATGTTTCGGATGAATTTCTCATTTTTTCTTTAAAAAAATAGATGGGCAAAATGTTTGTTATTCTGTAGGATATAGCTTCATCTTGTGGACCACCTGCTTTTGAAGTCACTTCTGACTTTTCTCAACTACTATGCCTCACCTTAGATCTACTGAATCAAAGTGGGAAGGGTGGGAAATGGAAATCTTTATTTTTAAGAGAGTCCCAGGTGGTCCCAACGTACAGAGAAACACTCTAATAAGAGAGTCAAGTGAACATTGATTTAAGGATCTGCGTAATTCTTGCAAAATGTGGACGAAAGATACAAAAGCTGCATTTAATGTAAAAGGTTATAAATATTACATCAGACATGTTGAGACAGGATGGATTTATTCAGTTTAGAATGCTCACATTCTGCCCTCAAAGAAATGAATGTGTCGCGTACCATTTAAGTGGAAGGTTGCTCTGCTCTACATAATCCAACAAGTGGAGAAAAAGATATCTTTTTCTGTAGCTCTAAGGTCTCTCCACCCACAGTCTCTAGACTTCTTATTTTGCATGGTGAATATCAAAGCACATAGCACGTCTGTCCCATCCAGTTTAGTTCAAGGTTCTCATCTTTCACTCCTTATCTCCTCTGCTTTTCAGAAGTAAACACACTGTTATCCACAAGTTGCTAGGTTTTTGTCTCTTTGTATATAACACATTTTTGAGTGCTGTTTTGCATTGGAAAATTTATCTGAACCACAATCTCAGACCTGTAACTTCTGGCCACTTTTATCATAGTCACTGGTATGAATTGGCATCTTATGAATCTTTCACAATTATAGTTCTATTTCAAATCTCCCCCAAGTACCATAACTTTGCCCAAGTGGATTTATTAAGTGCTCTTTAATCAGTTCAAACCTAAATCTCATGAGTAAAATGCAGTCTGGGTTTCCTCAGTTAGTTAATATTAATGCCCTTTCCCATCGAGGCTGTTCTGTAATTCAACCTTAGGATATTTCATTGCAAAAAAAATGGCCTACCAAAAATCATAGTTTTTCTTGGTTTTAGGTGGATTGGTGTTTTGTTTTTTTTCTATGTTTTTTTGAGGTACTATTTAATATGACAGACACATAGCTTAGAATTATTTTTCACTTGAAGACCATTCTTGATAATTCTGAACAGAAATATTGTCAGCTTAAATCAAAACATAAAGGATTGGAACATGAGGAAAACCTCCTTAGAATACAAAGATAAGAACTTTGAGCACACACAAAAAATATGCCATTTCTTGAGTATTAATCAAAGAACAGAATGATGAAACAGATAGCAAAAGTAGTTTGAATAAAAAAATTTTTGTACTGAACTGAGTGTTAATTAATATGTTAATGGTTTTTTCTTTATTTTATTGGTCTATATACTATTTACCAAAACTGACTTTACATACATATGTCATGTCACTTTGACAGAGCTGATTTTCCTGATATAAACAGATGCTGTGGAAGGTTAGCTTTTCCTAACATTAGAAGCAGTCACACCAGTCTAACTCTAAAATAATGCCTTTCCCCCGCTGTTATCCTACTCTCAACTCCCAACACATTAGGTACAGAAAATACGTTCCTTGGTAAAGCCAAATATTGGCATAAATTTCAACGTATTAGGTTAAAGTGACAAATAATTTGAATTTTTTAATTTTTAACAGAAAAGAGTTATTGCTATTAATAGATTTCCCTTTGCATCAAATAGCAAAAGATGATTCTTAGGAAATAAAATATTTTCCATTTCTTACACAGGAGATTGTGATGAGAAAAGTATATTTCTTAGAAGGATTTGTAAGCTTAAAAGTCCTATGTGCTTTGAGTTATGTTGGCAAACCCAAGTGCTTATTGATTTCTTCTTGCTTTGATGAATAAGAGCAATGCTAGCAAAACCAAATGAAGTGGAAAGATTTTAATAATTTTGTTTTTATTATTTGTATTTTATTATTTAATTATTATGTTTTCATTATATGATGTTCCATTATTTTGAGACACTGGTGATTTGTCAATCTTGGCCGTATGTATGAGCGGGCATATATATACCTCCTACAGCAGACTCTTTGTCAACCGGCACTCAAGCAGCCGCCACTGTGAAGCAGGGCAAAATGTGTTTGCCAGTTGCGTGAGATTTTGCCGGTTGCTTGAGAGTGCCAGTTGATTGTCTGTTAATGGAGAGTCTACTTACATTTATCCAGCACCTACCAATCCCCACGGGTGCCAGTTAACTAAGAGCCTGCTCTGCTGGTGCTCCGAGATACATGTTTCCTTCCTTTCCTCCCTGACCCTGCCTTTCCTGTCCCTTTCGTCTCTTCTTGTCCACTTCCCTCCCACTTACTTGTCTTCCATCTCTCACTCTTTTCTGCGTTGTATTTCTGGTTTTCTCAGTCTACACTTAGAAATAAATACCCACCTATATTGTGCCCCTCCAAATACCTCAATCTCCTTTCAAGATCCATATATATTTATAACCTGGCCAGGCCTTGGCAAATAGAAGATAGTAATGCAATTTGAACAAAAATCCTTATTCACTTGACATTTTTCTAATTACATCAGAACCTTCCAAGATAAACTAAGAAAAGAAAAAAAAATCACCTTTTGACTTTGAAAATTGAAGGTCTTTCAAAAAAAAAAACACATTTGTGTTACTGAGAAAGAAGCAATAATAATGAAAGAAAAACTATTTTCGAGTGGTTTGTTGTATTAATATTCTACTTTTATAACATTTTTTTCAGATTATAAAAATAATTCAATATGCTATTTGGAATTATGGAAAAGTACATTGAATAAAATAAAAATTTACCTGCCATTTCATGAAAGAGAAAAGTTCACTTTTACTTAAGGTTTATTCACTTTTTCTAGTTAGTTTCCATTTACCCCTTCAGAGTTGTCAGCTAAATAATTAAGGGGCTTCTCCTTATTGCCTGTCCTCAGCCCAACTGGATTATGTCTAATGTTACATGTTACCGTAATTCTATGTGCTTCTCTTTCATAGCATATAAACACTTCTGGTATAATGGGTTATTTATTATCTATCTCCACTTGAGTCACAGACTCTGTGTTGTTTGCTGTGGTAGCCTAGCAATAAGCAAAAGAAACAGATAAATGTAAGCATACAAAATGTCAAATGATGTTGTATTAGTTTTATAATCTGTTTTAACATTAACATGTTAGATGTATAACCATAAGTAGATATTCATGTAGATGTTTTCCATTTTATGTAGTCAAATAAAATAATTTTTCCTGAATGGATTCTTTCCATGTTATTATGCATTAGAAAGACTTATACGTGTATTTACAAACATTTTCCCCAGTATTTTATGGGTTTCTTGTTTATATTAAAGTGTTAACTCTCCTGGATTTGTTTTTTTAAACTTCTTACTATGAAAATATAGAATACTAATGTTGTGGGAAGACGACTGAATACCAAACACCGAGGACTTTGAAGAAAAACTTTTATTCCGCATGCGGGCCCAGAGGAGCCAGTCTCCAAATCCTGGGCCCCGAACAAGGGCGTAGCAAAGCTTTTATAGGTTGGGCTGCAGTGGCTGGTGGGCTCTACAGAAGCAGAACAAGCGAGGCTGCTGATAGCGATAAGGGTCACGACTACCTGGCTTTGCAACGTGGAGGAAACCTGCTCTACTCTGGGACAGGGTCGTCTGCTCATCCTTCCTGTTACATTTCCCACCTTTGATGCTATTAGGTGTTAGAGGCAGCTATAGCATCATGATAGAGGTCATTGTACTTAGCCTCATTTGTCTGTCTGAGTTGGTGATATTGGTACATTGAGTAAAGGGCCCCGATCGTGTCCCAGATTTGCGTCGACGGGCTGACACTATGGAGGGCCAGCTGGAAGGTCATCAGATTGACTCCCTTGTAGGGAGTCAAGTGGTGCTCTAGATTTTTAATGACCTTCTGGGTGATTTCTTTCTGTCTCTCCTGAAGCTTATCTGGACCGAGTCTACCCAAAGGAAGAGTTAGGCTCCAGCATACTTGGTGCCCCAGGGGCCCATACTGCCTGCAATTTGCCCCTTGGTTCTGCCAAGTGCCCTTCAGTCTGGCTGTCCAGTATGTCCAGGAGTGCCAGGTCTCACCCAGTTTTTGGAGATATTTAGTTTGGCTGGTTTCCCCTAGGATCGTAGGTCCCCTCTGGGCAGAGACAATAGTGCAGGGGGTTGACCATAGACTAGCTCATAGGGCATTTATCCAGTACCATTAGGGGCATTATGGACCTTGAATAGTGCTAAGGGCAACAGGTCGGGCCAGGGCACCCCTGTCTCCTGATCAAATTTGGCTAATGTCTCCTTAATCGTCCGGTTCATTCTTTCTACTTTTCCCGAACTTCGGGACTGGTAAGCTGTATGGAGATTCCAGGTTATCCCTAGTTGTTTGGCTAGCTCCTGAAGAACCTTGGTGACAAAAGCTGGCTCGTTGTCACTGCTGATGGTGGCTGGTAGTCTGTGACAGGGTATGATTTCCCGTAGTAAGGCCCTGACTACTTCTTGGCTCTTTTCAGTCCTGGTGGGAAAGGCCTCAACCCAGCCTGAAAAGGTGCAGATTAAGACCAATATATATTTGTAGCCCTGGCTGGGTTTCACTTTGGTGAAGTTAACCTGGATGTCTTCAAAGGGGGCTTGTCCTCAATGTTGTGTTTGTATTTCGGTGGTTGCTTAGCAGGCAGCGTTGTCTTCTGCCCAGACTAGTGGATATTCCTTGCGGAGCTGGAGAGTGTTGTCGTTGGCTCCAGTGTGTTGTGTAGGACCTGAGTAGAGTTGGTATTCTTCCTCTCAAGGGAGGAGGATGGCCATGAGGGATGGCCTCCCAACCTGAAGGTGGGCTTCTTCAGTGAGTTGAAAGGAGATTTGTGCCCTTAACTTGGTCAGTAGGTCACGTCCCAGCAGAGAGATAGGACGTTCCGGAAGATACAGGAATTCATGCTTGGCTCTATGGCCTCCTAACTCTACCGTCCTGGCCTGACAAAAGGTCTTTGGCTCACTTAGTTGTCCGGTTGCCCCAAGGATGGCAATCTTCCTCCTGGATGGTGGGGCAATGGCGGTTGTGACCACGGACTGTTCGGCTCCCGTGGCAACCATAAATGGAAGGGTTTGGCCCCCTACTGTCAGTTCGACCGTGGGCTTGTGGGGCCGGGGTTCAATGAGCCTGGTCTTTCCTAGTCCGAGTCGGCTTCGGCCAGGCCGGCAACGTGCGGTGCTCGGGTCTCGGGTCTGGCAGGGCGGCTCCCCGGCGTTCCAGTGTCCCGGTTGGGGCAGTCTCGCCTCCAGTGCCCTTTTTGCTTGCAGTGTGCACATTGGTCAGCCTCTGCTCGAGGGTGGCCGCTCAGCCTTGGGCGTCCCTTTCTGGGGCCATTTTGTGGTCCTCTGGGTGGTCCCGAGGGTCGCCCTAGGGCTGCTGCCAAGAGGGTGGCCTTTTTTCCATCGTCCTTCATGCTTCCTTGTTGGTGTAAGCCTTGTTGGCGACCTCAGGGAGTTGGCTGATATTCATTCCTGCGAACCCCTCGAGCTTTTGGAGTTTCTTCCTTATGTCCGGAGCGGACTGGGAAACGAACGCCGTGTTGGCCATCCTTTGATCGGTGTGGTCTTCGGGGTCGAAAGGGGTGTAAATCCTATGTGCCTCACAGGGTGGTTCGAAGATGTCGCCGGGGCATTCGTCGGGCTTCTGGGTGACATTAACCACCTTGGACATATTGGTGGGTTTGCGTGCTCCGGCAGGGACCCCACGTAGGAGGGGCCCCTGGTATCTTTGCAGAGCTGCTCTTCCTTCCTCCGTGTTGCGGTCCCACTCAGGTTGGTTGTCAGGTGCAGCTGTCTCCGCCCATTGTCCGGGGTCCAGGGTTCCCGCCGGAGCAGCTCCCTCCAGGTAGCAGAGAGCTTCCTGGAGTACACGTCGTCGCTCCTCAGTGTCAAACAAGGTGAGGAGGAGCTGACGGCAACTACACCAGGTCGGCCGGTGGGGATGGACCCCATGAGGGCTATTAAAGCTTGTGGCTTCTCTGAGCAGGAGGGCGTGAGGTGTTTCCAGTTGAGAAGGTCAGTGGTCATGAAAGGTTGATAGTAGACCATGATGCGGCCTGGGTGCGGGGTCCCGTCGTCACTGACCTCGGGTGGTCCTCTTGCTTTCCTTAGAGGCAGCTGAAGCGGCGGGCGAGCCATCGGTGACCTGGGAGGGTTCCCTTCAGCCGGTGGCGAAACTGACCGGGGAGGAGTGGGCAGTTCGGGTGGTGCCTCGGGTTCGGGTGCGGGCTCAGGAGGAGCATGGACTTCAGGTGCATAGGGCGGTGGAGGACGAAAGGGGGCGTCCTCGCAGCAGAAGGCAGGGTCATCTTCGGGGGCCCCCTTATGAGTAGGCGGACGCTTGGGTTCCCAGGGCTGAGCCACACGGATACGGGTACTCATGCTTTATTCGGACGGGCACAGCGGGATGCAGTCGAAGTTTTGGCCTGATTGGTTGTGGGCACATCCCCGGAGGCATCTGGGCATATCCTGAGCTAATTCTTGCCACCTATCTATGTAGATGAATTGATCTGGGCGCCCTGGCCTGCCAGTGACCTTCACGTGCACCACCCTAATTGTGGTCAGGTTTAGGGTTCCCTCTGGGAGCCAGCTTATGCCAAACGATGGCCACTCAGAGGAGCAAAAGGTCACCAGGTGATTGACCTTCATGGAGGGGTCTTGACCTCGGAACTTTTTAAAGTTCTTAACCGTACAGTCAAGGACAGTAGAGGATCCTGAACCCATGTTGTCGTTCGGGTTGTCCCTTAGTCCACCCGTTCGGCGCAGACACAGACAAGGGAGGGATTTTCTTTCAGATGTCCCCTGGCCACTCCCCTCGTGGGCATTTAGGTGCCTCTTAACTTTGGCAGGTTGGTATAGACACCCGACTCGGATCAGGTGAAACCTGATGCTGCCCTAAGCCATACAAGGTCACCACAGAACTGCACATTGCGGCCCGCTCGGACTCCATAGCTATTGCCATGGAGCCACACTATGGATCAGTGCACGTGAGCCTCCACCATCCGCAGTCACTCACACATTCATTCAGACATTCAGAGTTTAATAGAACATTCCCGCCCGTGGGTCTGTCCCTACCTGGAGGCTTAAAAAGCCTTGAGAGGTGATCAGTCTCTCCTTCCACCCAGAACTCGGGCACCTGGTCCCCGGGGCACTCACCAGTCCTGAAGTGTTGACGTCTTCCTGAACTGGTGGGTTTGTTTGCAGTCCCTGGCAGCCTGGGTGGATGGGGTCCCAGCAGGGTCTTCCATTGGCCCTTTGACCAATAAGGACCCGAAATAGCCGGGGCTCCCTTCCATCACAGGGCCCATGGAGCCCTTCTGGATCCTCACACCGGAGGCAACTGCCTGCTCAGGTGAGTTGTCAATTCCTGGTCAGGGAACCAGAATGTTGCAGGAAGATGACTGAACACCGAACACCGAGGACTTTGAAGGAAAACTTTTATTACGTATGCAGACCCAGAGGAGCCAAATTCTGGGCCCCGAACAAGGGCATAGCAAAGCTTTTATAGGTTGGGCTGCAGTGGCTGGCGGGCTCTACAGAAGCAGAACAAGCGAGGCTGCTGATAGCGATAAGGGTCGCGACTACCTGGCTTTGCAACGTGGAGGAAACCTGCTCTACTCTGGGACAGGGTCGTCTGCTCGTCCTTCCTGTTACAGTATGATGAGCTCTTATGCATGGTATAACCCAGATTCACAACTATGAATTCATGGTCAGTCCCGTTACGTTGATACCTCTACCCACTCTTCTCATCTTAATTATTCTAACGTGAATCCCAGACATCATTGTATTAATCTGCAAATATTTCCTATGTATCTATGAAAGATAAGGGCTCTTTAAAGTATTAATAATATAACCATACACTGTTGTCACATCTAAAATAATGAAAAATTATCTCTTATAGAATAATTTTTTATGGAATGAATGAAGTAGAAGTAGTTCCCATTTTCCCTGTGGATTCTTAGTATGTATCTCATCACCAAATTTTGAATGATTTCCCTTTTTTAGTGTAGTTCTATCTTTCTCCTTGAGGAACCTCAGCAGAAGGGACCACTTTCCTTTGTCTTTGGGATTCATGCATTAGGCTGTATTAGTTCACTACTTTCTTTCCACTGAGTTCTGCTGTCTTCCAGCTGGCAGGTGTAGTTTTTAAGTAATCTGGGGCCTTTGAGGGTTTTTTTTTTTTTTTTTTTTTTTTTTTTTTTTTTTTTTTTTTTTTTTTTTTTTTTTTTTTTTAATGTTGTTAATAAGCTGCTACCTACTTGCTTTATACAGTGAGGAGTTGAATTCAAAATTGAGCCATTCTCTCCTCTCCCAACATTCTTCTCAATGCACAATCTTCTAGGCTAGAAAGTTGGGATCTTCCTGTTTCCTCCACATGACACAGCTTTCTTAGGAGGAGGAATACAGATTGTACCTCATTGACTTTTCAGTTTCATTTGCACTTTAACATACGTTCTTCAGAGCTTCCCATCTGGGGCTGCATTTTTCCTTCACTTCTCTAGCAAATTCAGGCTTTCCCTTTCATTAATATCCTGTTGACCATTTTAATAGAATCTTGGTATGGGAAGCTGGAGCTCTGAACCCCCATGGATGCTATTGGGAAGCCCCTTATGAACTTTCTTGGGAGAAAATACCATAGGAATTATTTCTGCAAAGGTCAAATGCTAGGAAGTGTCCAATAATTCAAGAAGCTTCAAGCCTTTGCTTATCTTGCTAAGAAGCACATTTGGGAACTTAGTGATAAGACCTAAAATAGCACTCTGAGATCCAGTAATGATTCACATTCACAAATGGAATGCTACCTCTACTCAATCTAAAATATTAACTTCTTGTTTTGCTCCTGTTCTACCCCATAAAACTTCCTTTTCTCACCTGCCCTTAGATTCAAATTCTTTGCATGTGAAGTAACACCCAGACACTTTGGCTTCTTCAGACTATACAAAGGCTACTGGGAGTGTGAGAAAGTAAACACAATTAGCATTAGAAAGACAATTTGATTTTCTTATCTCCTCTTTTCTAGTTATATGGCCTAGAGCAAGTCATTTCACCTCCTTCAAATTCAGGGTCATTAACTGTAAAATGGCTTAATGATTGTTTTATGCCTAGGATGGTTGTGAAGATAAAAAGATAAAATAAATACAAACGTTTTTATAAGTGAAATATATGGTAATATTAGTTCTTATTGTAAGTGTTGCAGAAGGTTTCACAGGTTCTCCTGTCGAAAAATCCAAACAGCACTTGGAGTACTTGCAAGTTCAGGCTGTTTATTTTACTTTGGGTGAGCCCAGAGGAGTTGCCTCCAAAGTCAGGGTGGGGAAATTTATAACATAGCATTTCCATAATAACAGCAGTTTCCAGTGCATGGGCTAGGGTTGGCGGGGACAGGGGTTCAGGGAGAAGAACCAGGCAGTGACTCCGGGGATGAGGGGGTCCCAGACTAGGCTATTGGCCATGTTGGGAGGCAATATTTCTCTACATTCCCCCTTTTGATGCCCTAATGAGGGACCATGCTCGCCTATAGGGCATCATCATCCCCTAGTGTCTGATAGCCTCATAGGGCTAATCTGGCCATGGTTCTGTTGGTTACAGTGGTCTCTAAAAAGTTCATCAAGGAGTTAATCAAGCAAGGGCCGATAGTAGCCAGAATAACAGTAGTGATCACTGGGCCAGCCAATGGTAAGAGCCATGATGACCATTGGCTGAGATTCCAGGGCCAGAAGCCCTCTAGTTCCTATTTTCGTTGTTGTATTCTGTCCCTTAGTTCCTTGACCTTGGTGGTCACAATCCCAGACTGATTTACATAACAGCAACATTCATCACCTAGGAAGAGGTGGGCACCCCCCTTCTCTGCAGTGAGGAGGTCTAGAGCACGCCAGTTCTGGAGGGTGACCGCTGTGAACGTGTCAATCTGACTCTGGAGGGAGAGAAGGGAGTCCGCTACTCTCTCCATGTCCTCATTCAGTTCCTGGGACAGTTTGTAATAAAACTTGAATGAGGAACCAATCCTCCCTGCCCCAGTGCCAATTCCAGCTAGGACCCCAGTGCCTACTAGAAAGAGGACAACGGGTGTTCACGTCCTCCTTGAGTGTAAGGGAAGAGTGAGAGTCTGTTCTATTTCTTAATTGGTGTGAACTAAGATGTTGGGGGTCAGGAAAATGGGTAACCATGTACCGGTCCAGTTGGTCTGTAGGTACTGGTATGTTGTGGTGCCACAGAGGAAAAAGAGTCCAGGGGTGTTATAGCGGGTCTGGTTGTTGCCCATTGAGATGGGCAACACAAGTCAGGTGTTACATCCTGCGTGTAACTGCTCCCGTCACTGAACAAGGTGAGCTCCGGGTTTTGTATGGCCTGGTCCCAGAGGTTGGGGCAACTTGCAAAGACCTCACCGGTCACCTCAGAGCAGTCATGATTTGGTTCCCCTTCCTCGGTGGGGAGGAAGGTGGCTGGGTTTAGGGTCTGCACCTTTTCCGGAGTGATTCGGGGGTTCTCACACAGTAGCCCTTGGTACTGGGCTCACCTAGAGTTGCAGAGAAACTGGTGTCCCTGTGTATTCATGAGGGATGTGGCTGCGTGAGGCACATTAACATTCAGTTCCTGTCCCAGCGTGAGTTTATCCGCTTCCTTAATGAGTGTTGTGGCTGTCAGCACCCTCAGACAAGGGGACCAGTCTCTTATGACTGGATCAGGTTTCTTTGATAGGTTTGCCACTGGCCTCTGCCACAGTCCAACTGTGTGTGTGTGTGTGTGTGTGTGTGTGTGTGTGTGTGTGAGCTCCCAGTGCTATTTTGTCTTTTTCATGGACGAACGAGTTGAAGGGCTTCCCAACGTCCGGTAACCCCAGAGCGGGTGCCCGTCCTCGTGAGGACTTGATATCCTGGAAAGCCGCCTCCAATTCTCCCGTCCAGTTGAGGGGGTCATGTTCCAGAACTGCTAAGGCGTCATAGGGGGGCCTCGCCTTCGCTGAAAACCCAGGTATCCAGATTCAGCAGAGCCCCGCTGCTCCAGGGAATTCTCTTAAGGCCCTGTTTGTCCAGGGTTGTGGCAGAGTGATTATGACCTCCTTCCTCTTGGACCCAGGACACGATGTCCCTGTGACAGGATGAATCCGAGGTATTGGGCTTGTTCTCTACAGATTTGTGCCTTCTTGCAGGACACACGGTAGCTGGACTCCGATGGGAGTGTCAGTAGGGCTCACGTTCCCGCCAGTCATTTCTGGTGGTTCCGGCCAGAAGGAGGTCATCTGTGTACTGGATCAGAGTGCATCGGACCTCTTCTTTGGGGTAACTGATGAGGTCTGCTGCTAAGGCCTTCCTGAACAAGGTGGGGGAGTTCTTGAACCCTTGCAGCAGGCATGTCTATGCTAGCTGTGTTTGGCACCCCATGGTTGGATCAGTCCATTCAAAGTTAAAAAGGGGTTGGGTCTGGGGTGTGAGCTGGAGGCAAAAGAAGGCATCTTTGAAGTCTAAACAGGTGAACCACCTGGCAGATTGGGGGACTTGGCTAAGGAGGGTGTAGGGGTTTGGAACTACAGGGTGCAAGGAGACAGTTACCTTGATGATTGCCCGGAGATCCTGGACTGGCCGGTACCTTGCCCCAGGTTTTTTTTACCTGCAGCAGGGGAGTGTTCCAAGCTGATTGACATTCAATTAGGATACCTGCCTCTTTAAGTTTAATTAGATGCTCCTGGATGCCGAGTTGGGCCTCCTGGGGGATTGGATACTGTTGTCTCTGTGGGCAGGTGTCTGATATAAGCTCAATGATGATCAGAGTCCGGTTGTGGGCCAACCCAGGTGGGTTGTCTTCTGCCTGCACCAGTGGGTACGTGGTTCAGAACTCAATCGGGTTTTCTGAGTTTTCCTCTGGCTCCAGAGTACAGAACTGTCTCCACTCTTCTTCCCGTGGCATGATAACCGCCATCATGAGAGATTCCTGGATCGGGGACTCTGGGTGGGGACTAAGTTGGAGGGTAGTGTGGCCATGTGCTCTGAATGTAATCTGCATGCCCAGTTTGGAGAGAACGTCTCACCCCAGAAGGGGATAGGGCAGTTAGGCATGTACAGGGACTCATGTCTTATCTGCCCTCCCAACTCCAGAGACAGGTCCTATAGAACTGTCTTTGTGCAGCGGCAGTCTGTCCACTGAGTGGCCCCACCGGGGTGGTTACTACAGAATGTTCGTCCCCAGTGTCGACCATGAAAGTCATAGGTTGCCCCCGCCCCCACTTTTATTTCGATCATGGGCTCATGGGGGCCAAGAAGGAAAGAGCCCAGTCTCTCTCATTCTGAGTTCAATCTGGCCAAGCCAATGAGATCCCTTCCCTTGGGTTCCCATTGGTACTGACTGGCCATTCGGGGCCTCCCTCTGTTGGGGCACTCATTCTTCCAGTGTCCTGTCTCCTTGCAGTAAGTGCATTGACTGGCTGCTAAGGAGGGCCTGCTGAGTCCCCCCTTTCTTGGCCATCCCCTCCTTGGCTCCTTTCTTGGATTTTGGTTCCCCTGGTCCTTCAGGGCAGCTGCAAGGAGGCTGACCTTCTTTTTCATCTTCCAATCAGCCTCCCTCTCTGCTATTACGTCCTGGTACATGTAGACCTTGTTGGCTACCTCCAGAAGCTGGGTAATGTTCATGCCCATGAACCCTTCAAGTTTTTGTAATTTCCTATGTATGTCCAGGGCTGATTGCACCACAAAGGACACGTTAACCATTTGTTGGCTTTCAGCTGCTTCGGGGTCAAAGGGGGTATAGACCCAGTAGGCCTCACAGAGTCTCTCATAGTAGTCCCCGGGGGCCTCCTCTGGTTGTTGTGTGACTGTAGAGACTTTAGACATGTTCATCAGTTTCTTGGCTCCAGCCCGAACGCCTCAGAGTAGTGCCTCTTGGTATTGCTGGACTCGGGCTTGTCCCTCTTCAGTCATGGAATCCCGGGCTGGGCACTTGTCAGGGGTGGCAGCCGGGGCCCAGGTTCTGGGATCGGTGACTCCTGCCGGGGTGTTTTCCTCTAGCCATTGGTGGGCACCCCTTAGGATTCTCCCTCTCTCCTCAGTACTAAAGAGAGCCCACAGAAGTTGCTGGCAATCCTCCCAGATGGGGTGGTGGGTCTGAAAGAGGGAATCTAGCACGTCGATCATTGCCTGTGGTTTTTCAGAATATGACAGGGTGTTGTGTGTTTCCAATTCAGGAGATTAGTAGTAGAGAAGGGCAATCATAGTTCTGCCGGGTTGTATGGTGCCATCTTTGTCCCTTCTCTCCTGCTCCCTGGACTCCCTGGCATCTGGAGGGCTGCTGGATGCAGTCAGAGCCTTGCTGCTGGCCCTGGAGATGGGGGGTCACCTTCGTCCGGGGCTGGACTCAGGGTGAGCAGGTTTGGTGGATCTGATGGAGGGGGACTGTCCACAGGTGGGGTTACTGGGGCCGTAGGTCTTGGCAGGATGTATGGCAGAGATAGAATCGGCTCTTCTTCAAGGTCACTTGCAGAAACTCGGGAAGTGCCCTTGTTCAGTTGAGGTTTCTGACCTAGTTAGGTTTGTGCCACGAAGACCCTAGCCTGTCCCTGACTACTGCAGTGGAACCGCACCCATGGGGGAAGCGTGTGGGCGACTTCCAACCAAGAGTCTATGTAGAGGAACTGGTCCGGGTGTCCTGGAGTTCTGGTAATGACCTTCCAGACACAACGGACCATTGGGACATCTAGTGTCCCTTCTGATGGCCATCAGACCTGGAATGCAGGCCATTTGAACTCGCAGAGGGTCTGGAGCTTGCTGGGGGATCATCTTAACTCCGTAGTCACTAGAAAAGCCCGTCCAAAGTTTTTCAACATACAGTCTAACACCGTGGGTTTGCTGTGCCCTGATCCCTTGTTTCCCATAAGACAAAGGGAAGGGGTGCCTCTCAAAGGAGACCTCTCAAGCACCTACCTGGTTGCATACCTTGCAGGACTTTAGGTGCGTCTTGGCTAAGGTGTACCATATAAGCCCTGGGCCTGGTTGTCCTCATGAGGACAAATCACCGTTATGCCTTATGACATTGCCATGGAACCGCAGGTTAGGGCCCACTCGGACTCCAAAGCCAAGGCCGTGAAGCCACAAAATTAATCAGTGGACGCAAGCCTCCACGATCCGTACTCACTCGCACATTCATACAATCACTCAGAGGCTAGAACATTTCTGCCCAGCCGAATTCCTGACTCTGGGACTCCTGTGAGTCCTTGGGAGGTGATCAGGCTCCCCTTCCTCCCACTTGGGCGGGCCTAACTGAGTGGGGCCCTGGGGCCTTACCGTATCCAAAGCCTGGTCCAGAACCTGTCTTGTCAAGCCTCCTGTGAGTCCAGTGGTCCAGTGGTGCTCGTGGACCAAGGCCAGTTAGAGGCAGCCGCCTCCGAGACTGCCTAAGTGGGCAGGGGGCACCTTCCCCTCTGTGGCTCCTCCCACCATCCACCGTCTGTTCTCGCCCAAAATGGTGTCTGCAAAGGGCCAGCGCGGTTGGGGTTCCAGGTCAGGGAACCAAAATGTTGTCGAAGGTTTTACCTGTTCTCCTGTAGGAAAGACCAAGTGGCACTCGGAGCACTTGCAAGTTCAGGCTGTTTATCTCCTGCCGGCAAGCCCAGAGGAGTAGCCTCCACCGTCTGAGCCCCGAACACGGCAGGGTGGGGGAACTTACAGCACAGCATTTCCGTAGTAATCATCAGTTTCCTGTGCGCGCGGGCTGGGGTTGGCGGGGAAAGGGGCTCAGGGAGAAGGAGAACCAGGAAGTGACTCGGGGTGGGGTTGGGGGTTCCCAGACTAGGCTATCGGCCATGTTGGGAGGCAATATTTCTCTACAGAAGTATTTAATAAATTAAGATGGTTGATAATAGCTGGTCATCATTGTATGACTTATAAGATTGATAGACAGAAGAATATAAATGTTCATTAATCTTTTTCTGTGGGAACCACCCCGGCCTACTTAATTTTTGAACTCACTTGCAGTTTTCAAATTCTTTAATGCTATAAACTAGAGCAGTAAGGCTAATGGGATTCTTGTATAGTTTTCTCAGGTTAAGTGTGAATTACCATGGAGACTGTCTTTCTAAGACTTGAACTAGATAATTGTTGTGAGTTGGGTTCCCTGGGAAACAGACTTCAGAAGAGATTTGCACAGAGTGTTTACTGGAGAGGGCTTTTGGTGGTGATGGATATCCTGGGGGGATAGCAGTTAGAACAGAAGGGGATGCTGAACTGACATGTACTTACGACAGAGGCTTCAGTCCGTCCCACCAGGAGCCTTGGAGCTTCTGAATTGTCCTGCCCTGAAACAAAGGAACTTGGTTTTTGTATTTTCCTTTTCTATGACCAAGTCTGCCCCAGAGGAGGGGGTGTGACTTCAGTGGAGGTGGTGCTCCTTGACCAAGGCCTCAGGTATGAGTTGTCAGCCATCCTATTCCCAGCACCTGGAAATTTGAATACTTCCATCTTGAAGGAAGATCATCAATACAGTGAATTACACCATTCACTGCAACTGTCTTTAACTTTGAAACACTGGTCTGCTACTGGGGCCTCGATCTCCCTTGTATTTTAGCATATGGGGGCTGTTGGAAAGAATCCAGCCATAAATACCTCTATTTTTCATATTACATGTGTGGATACTTTCTGGGCAGCCCTAGTGTGTGTGTGTGCTTGGGAAAAGTAAACGCACCATCCTGAGTCTGAAGCTTCCATGTATAAAGTATACTATTCTCACTGTGTTTTTGAGGATTAAACGAGATGCTATTCGTGTTATAGATAAGGCAAGTTGCAAACACAAGTGCTTCACATTCCTTCTTGTGGGAATGAAAGTCTTGAGACGTGACTTTGGGGTTTAGAACATGAGAAATTATAATGCTTGAGTATAAAACATTCCGATATGATTGCTAGGTCAGAATGGTTGAAACGATTCCTCTTTGCTTGGGTTTGAATCATTTCAAAAGGACACTGAGCTGCCAGAGCACATATTTTAACAATTAGACCGGATTTTGAATTTGAGTTTAAAAGAAAAAAAATCACTGCATGCTTGTTAGCCTTTCAATGGTTTAATTGATATTCCAATTATGCCTTTTGTTCAGTGATTCAATGAGATGTGGAGAAGATACCGGAAATTCAGGGAAAGGGAGGATGGGCATTACGTGTATTGCCTCAACTCAATCTCTGACTAAAGTAAACCATTAAAAAAATTTTTTTTTTGGTTTAGAAATTATTTTAATGAAGAACAGGACATTCTCAAAGAAAATGACATACAATTCTATTGAAGACCATGAAAATGTTTAAATTGTTGAAGATTGATAATATAACTAAATAAAAAGTCTTTAGTAGAAATTTTTCTATATTGTGTTAATTATTATATGTGATTTGAATGGTATAAATGTTAAATTATTCAAAAATATAATGGTAACTGAAAAAATTCTAGCATGAAAAAATTATTAGTGTTCCTAGATTCAAGTAGTAATTGTTTTTAAAAAAGGATATCTTAGAATTAGTAATAAGTTTAAAATAACTTCCTCTGACCTTGTTCTTCTCATTCAGTGATTATACTTTGAAAAACAATTATCAGCCATATATATGATGACATCAGAGGGTTGTAACAGTTGAGATAATTTATAGACAGATCTATATACATAGAATACATACACATATTTTTTCTATATATACATATTTATATTTTTATGTAAATACACTAAAGTAACTTCTCTTGCCTAAGTCTGCATCACTTTAGAGGAGTAACTTTGTAGAAATAAAGGGCTTGGGAGGATAGTGGGTGTTAAAGATTAGCACCTAAATGAGAACCTCCTCCTGGGAGTTCAATATACCAAATGGCCACACAATCTCTATGCTACTCGGATAGACCTGTGAACACCTCTAGATTTTCTGCCCATGTCAAACGTATCCCTGATCTTGCAGTCATCTTGTCTAAACTGGAAGACATTAAACAATCCTTGATGACTGCTTTTAGATCTTCAACCTTAGTTATGACACAATCTCATGTTTACGACTGTGTTAATGTCCTGTGAGTTACAAGCATGCTGCTTTGAATACAAAAGCAAGTAGTTCGTATCTAGTTAAATAAGTATTTTTCTGGAAGAAATCTTATTGAATGGAAAGATTATCCATTGAGTTCTCTTAACTGGGGGAGGTGGGGGTGACCTTCTGAATCTATTCAAGTACATTTATGAGCTTCAGTTTTTCCTCTTTGAGGGGACAGGGGCCAAGGTCAGCCATATACCTGAGTATTGCTAAGAGATAGCCACACACCTCCGGCACTGGCCAGCTGTCGGCATCTAAAACACCAGTTTTCTATTTTTTGGGGTGGGGGGCTAAATAGAATCCTTTGTTACAATGTAAATACCTACTACATTAGAGATAAGAGTACAAAAAATGCTTTTCCATTAACCTTGGTATAAATCTGTGGAAAAAAATTTTTCAATCAAAACTAGCTTAGAGCAAGTTTTAAATGTAGAGAAAGAGCACAGATAAGAGCAAAATAAAAGCTGCTGAAAACTCCCTTTTAAAAATATATTAATAATTTTCAAATGTTCAAAAATCTGTGTGTCAATGTGAAAAGAACATTGCATTAGAATTTGGAGGCCTGAGTTCTAGAAAAATCTCTGCTTATGTAACATTGGCAGAAGTGCTTATTCTTTTTATGTCTATATTTCTTGTGTTAAAATACAGGACTTAGGTTTGGTTCAGAACTCAGCAAACTTTCCCTATAAGGGCCAGATAGTAAATATGTTAAGCTTTGGGGGCCAATTGTCTCTCATGCAACTACTCAACTCTGCCTTTGTAGCAAGAAAGAAGCTGTAAGGAATAGTAAACAAATGAGTGTAACTGTGTTCCAATAAAACTGTAATTACAAAAACCCACAACTGGCTGAATTTGACCAGGGTCTAGAGTACACTGACCTGTGTACTAGATGATTGTTCCTAAACCTGAGTATTGTTGGAATTCCTGAATGGATTGTTACCAAACCCAGGTTTCTACCTGAGACGTCCAAATCTCAAAAACATGAGTATTTGGAGTAAGAAAAGGTTTACTGATCAGGAAGTTGCCAACCAAGAAGATGGGATACCTAATGGTGCCTCAAATCCATCTTGATCTCTGGACTAGGTTAAGGGGTTAGGGAGAAATGGTATGCAGAAGCACTGGTGGGGCAAGTCTTAATTGAAGGACTTTGGAACTTGGTGATTTATGGTAAAGGGGCATCAATACTGGATCTTCCTGGACCGTGGACCCTTTGCTTCTGAAAGGGTTCCGGTGTTCAAGGTCTGTTCATGTCCTGGTCTTTTGGTTTTGTAAGGATGGGGGTGTGGGGTGAGACTTAGGTTTTCTGGGCAGCTGGGCGGGGTGTCAAAGTTCTCTCCTCTGTGTATGTTTCAGCTGCATGACTTGTTTTGGTCTATTGTTTCTGCAAAGGAACTCAGTATCTCATTAAACAAGATAGGACCATTTGCAGCTGGTTCTGTGGTGACAGTATCAGGTATCTGCTTCCTGGCATCACATTGTATTGTGACTATAGTCACAAGCCAAAATCTCGGTTGCATATAGCAATATGCATTTATTTATCATGTGCCTGTGACTTCACTGAGTTGGTCCTGCCAGACTTAGCCGCTTTTGCTCATGTGTTCAGTTTAGCTGGGGTTATGGATGTGGGTTACAGCACCTGGGGCAGCTCTGCCTCCTGCTGCAGATATGGAGGGGCCACTGGGTCTGTTGTCTTCTACATATCTTCCTTCTGCAGATACTCTGAAGCCACCATAGAATCTGTCTGTGTCAATGGTATGGACACTAGAGTGCAAATGTAAACATGTCAGATTTCTTCAAGGTAGGCTGGCCAGACATCCCATTTTAAATGGGACAGAGAACAACGGTACCGTCCCATTTCAAATGGTTCATATGGTCAGTGTACTGACACCTTGACTTCAGCCTACTGAGAATGGGCTGACCACACGTACTGTTTGAAATTGGACAGTACCATTGTTCTCTGTCCCATTTAAAATGAGATTCCTGATCAGCCTACTTAAAGGCCTGGGTTTGAAATTGGCACCGCGACAATGTCACTTCTGCCCACATGTTGTGGTCCCAAGTAGGATATATGAATCGGCCCAGAGTCAAAGGTTGGAGAAATATAATATATTCTACCCACGATGAGGTCACGGCAAGAGTGTAGATAGACTGGTCATTCAACCAATGAAACTGAGATGTTTTATTTTCCTTTTTAAATCACACTTTTGGGCCCTATTGCCAAAGGTTCTGATTCAGCCAGTCCCTGGCTGAGTTTAAAAATATGTAGGTGTTTAACCACTTTGATGGTCAGTTATTGCAGAGAGCCACTTGATTAGAGGCTTTCTCAGGCGACTTGCAACTCCATTTCATTTGACTCTCTGAGATAAAACTTCAATTTTTTTAAAAGTGCACTTTGTTCTAGAAAGTTTTTTTTTTTTAAAAATCTGATAGCTAGTCTCAGCAATCACTCGATGTCTCGGTCACCAAGCAGGCTGACCACAGCCTTGATGGAAATGCTGCTGTTCGCCCCGCAGAGCTCTGACCTGCTTTATCCTCAGCCACTCCTCCTCATCTTCCGCAGACCTCTCCTGGCGGGGCCGACGCATCTGGTGTTCCTGGAGGGGAGTTGATGGTAACCGTCCGTGGGCACAGCTGGACTAAAACCAACTCATTTCACACGGCAGTGGCTGGTAATCAAGTGGTACTACATGCTTTATTAATCTGTAATCACCCTTCTCCCTCCCTTTTCTTTTCTCTCACTCATAGGTCATTTAAAAATTCCTTGATTGTGCAGCAGTGGGGAGTAATCCTTCTTCAAAATTTGTGGCACTTCCATTTTGCAATTGCTAAATTCAGCATCATGGAGGCATTTCTTATAAATATTTAATGCTGCATTTTAAAATTTATATTTGGTGTGATTTTTCTTTTCTCGTTTGGAAGAAGCTTTTAATTGTGGCATAATGGCTGGTTCTGTCACCATCAATATCTGTGGGTCAACAGGACATTAATGGGTAGCAATATTAGGCCTCTGTTAAGTTGCAGCTGCGGTTAGGAGAAACATGGATATCCAGATTAGCTCTTTCACTAAAGCTGATGTCAGCATGTCATTGCCAACCACAGAAGAATTATAATCATCATTTGGCTTGCTAAAGTAACATGAATTCTTTTTAAAAGTCCATACATTTATATTGCCAGCATACAATTTATGCAACACCAGAATTTGTCCGTTGGTTTAAGCCAACATGAAGACTTATGTAGGCAGTGGGTAGGAATAAAATGTAATGCAGAATCCAGGAGTGCTTTTTAAAATATTACTCATTTTTATTGTTATATTTTACTTATACAGAAATTTTCATGTACCAAGAAACTCCTTTAAAAACATATTTAATTAATTCTACTATTACTACCCAGGGTAATTGTACATTATCCCCCAGAGATGGCTTAGGCCATGTATTACGTTGAAGATATTTTTTTAAGTGACAAGTAAAAATATTCATATTCTCTCTAATATTTGCATCAGGTGGTTTGTGAGTGGTTTCAATTATGGGGGAAAATAATCTATAAAACCCAAACCATCAGTAATTATTTAAAAGATAAATGAGTAATAGAGGGCTATAATCTTACAATTTCTCAGCAAACTTTTTTTTGTAAAGGGCCAGCAAGTAATATTTTCACCATTGTGGGCTATAGGACCTCTGTTGCAGCTATTCAATTCTGCCATTGGAGCATGAAGAGAGCTGTAGACAATACATATACAAATCATTTTATCTCAAGTCCAGTAAAATTTTATTCATGAAAACAGGAAAAGATATACACCAATTCAAAGACAGAGACTACCAAAGACTGAACTATATGTTGTCTATAAGAAACCTATTGTAAATATAAATACACAGATAGATTAAAAGTTAGAGAGTTGAAGAAAGATATATTGAGCTAACACTAATCAAAATAAATGAGAATTGCTACACTAATTTCAAACAAAACAGACTTCAGAACAAGAAACATTATTAGGGATTAAGAGGGCCACCACAAAATGCATACCTAAACCACAGTGAGATACCACCTCACACCTGTTAGAATGGCTATTATCAACAAGGCAAGGAATAACAAATGTTGGAGAAAAAATGGAGCCAAACTATCCTTCATACACTGCTGGTAGGAATGTAAATTTATATATCCACTATAGCAAACAGCATGGAGTTTCCTCAAAAAATTAAGAATAGGGAGTTCCCTGATGGTGTAGTGGCTTGAGGCTTTGGCAGCTGGCACTGTCAGCGCTGCGGCCTGGGTTCGATTCCCAGCCAGGGAGCTACCCACATATCAAAAAAGAAAAAAAATTAAGAATAGACCTACCATACGACTCAGCAATCCCTCTTCTGGGTATCTACCCCCAAAATTTGAAAACATTTATTCATAGATATATATGTATCCCTATGTTCATACCAGTATCATACACAGTAGCCAAAACATGGAAACAACCTAAGCATTCTTCGATGGAGGATTGAATAAAGAAGATGTGATATACACATACGATAGATAACTACTTAGCTATAAGAAAGGATGAAATACTGCCATTTGCAACAACCTAGATGGATCTTGAGAGCATCATGCTAAAGTGAAATAAATCAGATGCAAAAGGGCAAGAACCATATGATTTCACTCATATGTGGGATATAAAACTGAAAACAACAAACAAACAAATCATAGACACAGACACCAGAATGGTGGTTACCAGAGGGGAGAGAGGTGGGCGAGGATGAAGAGGGTAAAGGGGGTCAAATATATGTTGATGAAGGAAGACTAGACTATGGGTGGTAAGCACACAATGCAACATACAGATGCTGTATTATAGAATTGTACATTGAAAACTTTTATAATGTTATTAACCAATGTCACTTCCAATAAATTTAATAAAAAAAGAGGACCATTGCGTAATTATAAAGAGGTCGATTCTCCAAGAAGACATAATGTATATGTGTCTAGAAACAGATCATCAAATATATATGAGGCAAAAATTGGTAAACTGCAAGGAGAGATAGACAAGTCCAATATTAAAGTTGAAGAATTCAACAGCTCTCTGTCAGTAGTTGACAGATACAGCAGACAAAAATTCAGTAATGACATAGTTGTACTGAACAGCACCATCAGTCAACTGGATTTAATTGATATTTATAGCTTATTTTATCCAACAATAGCAGAACACCGATTTTTCTCAAGTTCACATGGAACATTCACCAAGATAGACCACATTTTGGTCCATGAAATACATTTTGACATATTTAAAAGAATAGAAATCATACAAAGTGTGTTCTCAGATCACTGTGGAATTACACTAGAAATCAATAACAGATGGATAGCTGAAAAGTGCCAAAATATTTGTAGATTAAACAACACACTTCTGAATAACACATGGATCTCAAGCAAACACGAAGTCTCAAGCAAAATTTTAAATATTTTGAATTAAAATAAAAATATAATTTATCAAATGTTCTAAGATGCAGCAAAAGCAATGTTTAAAGGGAAATTTATAGCATTGAATGCATATGTTAGATAGAATAAATATCTAGAATAAAAAAGAGGCAGTACATTAATTTAACCCATGAGCCATAGGTTGTTGACTCTTGATCTAAAATGTGATCAATTTGATTCTAAAATAAACCAAATTATTTTTCTCCACTCCATCTTTAGAAATCCCAGAAAGCCATCCTAAACCACTGGGGCATCTATTTAAAAGGGAACAGCAAGATATTTTAGGCAAAATAAATACAGACCTTTGTTGTAACCAGAATAAAGCCACTCACATATATCCCATGGGTGATTGACAGTATCACTCCCAAGCAGCCCAGCTCTTACTACCTTTTCTTGCCCTCCTCTTAACCTGTATTTCTGATAGCCCTTTATCTCCAATAATCTCAAACTGGTCTTCCCTTTTGCCTGCATACAGTTTATATCCTTTATACGAGAGTCAGCATGATCTTCAAAAAATCATTCATCTGTTTAATTTTTTTTTTCACTGTCTCTAGGATACAATTAAAAAAAAAAGTCTTAATACCTGCAAGGCTTGGAATGATCTAGTGCCATAACCCTAATCTCATGCTCTTTCCCCCATTCACTTATTATTCTCTCAGAACATAGAATATAAAGCATTTTCCTTTGGTGCATAGGGCATCTACAGTTCCCTAGAAGGCATCTTCCTGTCCCTATGTCTTCTAGAAAATCCCTACTGGGGTTAGCTTCTTGTGGCTCCTGTAACAAATTATCATAGCCTACATGGCTTAAAATAATGTTTATTCGCTTATAATGCAGGACACTAGAACTCCAAAATCAGTTTCACTAGAATGAAGTCAAGGTGTTGGTCAGCAGTTAGCTGCTTCTGGAGGCTCCAAGGGGAGGATCAGTTTTTGTTTTAGTTTTAGTTTTCCTTTTTTCTGTATCTACTGTTTTCCTGTTTCCTTGGCTTGTGGCCCCTTCTTCTATCTCAAGAGCACATCATCGAATCTCTGTTTCTGTCATCATATCTTCTCTTTTGGCTCTGATTGCTCCTGCATCTCTCTTATAAGGTTATTACATATAGGGCCCATCCAGATAAGCCAAGATAATCTCCCCATCTCTAGATTCTTAACTCAATCACACCTGCAAAGTTTATATTAAGGTAACATTCACAGTTTCTGGACATCAGGATATGGACACATTTGGGGACATTATTCAGCCTATGATGCTATTCATCTTCCAGATCTTTGTTCCTATGTCTTTCCCCTGGGGAGGACAGCCTGACTCTCCAATCTCCATGTGCTCCCTCAGGTTACCACTTTCATTAAACTCTCTCTTTGCATTTCATCTCAGTTACTTTTCAGTTTAACACCTGCCTCCTTCATCAGACCTTAAGCCAGCAGAGGTCAGAGAGCACATCTGTTTTGTTTATCGTCATTGAATGAAAGGCTTGGTGATGTAGGGATTCATTTTTCACATTTGCCACAAAAGGGCATAGCTTGGTTTTCTTAAGCAACTTAAACTTACAATAATGACATTCGAAGTAACATTTATTTTAGCTTATTCATTTTTTTCTGTATGCTTTCTTTTAGAATAGGTTAAGGGAAAATATTTTTAGAAAAATTTACTTTCTGGCAAGAGAATTCCCCCCCACAAAACACCCCAAATTAAAAATTCTATCAGCTAATAAATTAGTTATCAAATGCTTTCACATTGAATGCACTCTGTCCTATTCACAAAGAAATAGAAAGCATAACAAAAATCTTAACTGATTATATTTTTATATTTGCATTTTTTATTGAAGTATATTCAATATACAATAAAATATATAAGCATTAAGTTTCACCATTCACAATTTAATTAACAACTGAATGCTTGAAAGCTAGGTCTTTGGCAAATCTATAAAAACAAAAAATAAATGTCTTTCAATTTTTAATTAATTTTTTATGACTTTAAGCATTATACCTGTTTATAGTAAAAAATATGAAATAGGAAAAATCCAAATAGAAAAATAACAAGCACAAAGAAATCCACTACTCAGTAATCATCAGTCTTAATCCTGAGTGTGTCCAAACTGTATTCCTAATTCTTTCTATGGCCTCTCTCCTCACTTAAGTAGTTCTATCCAGGCTCAGCTATAAACATTGTTTTATGTAAATGGTCCCAAGCCTCTTATCTTCTGTCCCTTACCTCTCCCTGGCTGGCAGGCCACAGGCAGCTCCGTTTGAATGTCCCGTAGATACCTCAGATATAATGCCACTGACATGCAGCCTTTGGTTTTTGCTCCTCCCCATCCTCTTTATAGTAAGTGTATCCTCATGCACTTGGTGTCTCAGTCCAAAAATCTAGGCTTTGTTCTTGAAAAAATAGGGATACCAAAAAAAAAAATCATCAAAATAGAGAACTCTTTATTAAACTCATTAGAATTTAAAACCCTGGAAAACAACCAAATAACCTATATGCAAGAAGTTAGAGTCCGATAAAGGTCAGAAGAGGGAAATGATTTTGCAGTAATGGTGACTTTTAGGAAACTAAATATTTGGGGACAAGTATATATTTCTAGCTCTCTCTCTCTCTCTCTCTCTCTCTCTCTCTCTCTCTCTCTCTCTCTCTCCCTCTCCCCTACTCTCTCTCTCAAGTTTAAATTCTCCCAAACCTTGAATCTGAATGATTGCATTAGTTGTTACTCGGTATAGAACACCATATTGAACAGAGCATTCACATCTGCCTTTATAAGGACAGGCTTGGCCTTTGGGTCCAGTATCTCGGATCAGTTAGTTCTAGCTGGGGCTGCATCAATTCCATGGGTATGTAACCTGTACTGTCACACATGGCCCCATGCTTGGAAACGCCCATGAATGGTTTAATGCTTTGGCTGTCTTTGCATTCTTAATAATTTTTGAACAAGAGACTTTGTTCAATTTTTATTTTCCACTGAGGACCACAGGTTATGTAGCCCATCATATTTTACTGAGAATTGTCAACCAGGGTAAAGGATCTTTTCAGAGGGGCTGTGGTATATAGCGATTCTCAGGCTTCCAGAAAAAGATAATGTAACTTGAAAATATCTTGTTCAGATTCCCAGAACACCAGTACAAAAGTCAAAAGTATAAGTTAGAAATTACTAAACTTGTCCATAAAATTTATAATTGCTTTGCTAGTAAAAATAACTAGTAATGCAATTAAAAGAGGGTGGGCTGATAAACTTTGCCTTTACTGTAATATTTTTTTGTTACATTAGATATATCTAGATATAACTGGTTCTGGGTAGTCACATGGTCTCTACCCTTCATTCTTAAACTTGCACATGCAGATACTTACGTTTTTCACCCAGTGCACATCAAAATGGAAGAGTGTTCAGACTAAAAAATAGACAACATGACCTTCCTAGCTGAGGCCTGAGTTTTGAATTTTATTGGCTGAGGTGATCCCTTATGGCAGTATTCCACGGACTGCCTTTTGTTCTCAGGGTCATAATGATGGACCCAAGTTTCCACTGTAATAATCTTCTGTAAGAAGTCCTCACCTTCTTTTGCAAAATGTTCCAGAAGTTCCTGAGAAATGCAAACTCTTTCAGCTTTCATTTCACAAACTTTATGAAATGCAAGCACATTAATAATGTATCACACTCTAGCCTTACGAATTCCTAACTTACTGGCAGTATCTTTTTGTTTGATTCAATGATTTCCAAGGTTCAGTTCTTCAAAGTGATCCTGATGTAGCTGTTCACTTGCGGTCATAGGCCTTTCACTTCATGGTTTGTCACTCACATCTGCTTGCCTCACGTCTCCATCCTTGAACTGCCTCACCCAGCGTCTTACTGTGCTCACATCAACACACTGATCACCACAAACAGCTTGCATTCATCTGTAAATTTCCACTGGAGGAACTTTTTCCACAGTTAAGAAATCTGTAACAGCACACTTGAACTGAACATCTGAACACTCTTGCATTTTGATGTGCACTGGGTGAAAAATGTAAATCTGTGTGTGCAAGGTCAGGAATGACAGAGGGGAGGTACTATGTGACTACATGGAACTGGTTACATCCAGATATGTCAAATGTGACAAAAATATTACAATGGAGGCAAAATTTATCAGCCCGCCCTCATACATACAATATACACAGTGTATAGAAAAAATATATATTACAAATTTAAATAGTGGTTAGTAAGGTTATGAGTTAATTTGCATTTTAAAATTAAAAGTAGATATTATATGAATAAGTACAACTTATTTTCAGACAAAAAGTTTAGCAGTGAGCAAAGAGAAATTCAAGGAAAAATATTTTTTTCTTTTTTTTAATTCATTTTTTATTATTTTGAGTTCTTCTAATATTTGATTACTTATTACTTTCCTAGTCTGAAAATGTGTTTGTTTTTATTTCATTTTTGGTTCCACAATATAGCTGTGACTAATACTGTAGAAGATGAGATTGAAACAAATGAAGTTCAAGGATTTCTCTTTGGGAAACTAAAGTAAATCTGAAATGATATGAAATTGTATTGCTGTATTCTTTTTCTTTTTTTTTAAATTCATTTTTATTGTTAGACTTATTGGGGTGACATCTGTTAGCAAGGATTACATAGGTTTCAGGCATACAGTTCTACAGTGCATTGTCAACTTGTTGTATAATAAGTTCACCACCCAGTGTGACTTCTCTTTCCATCACCTTATATTTAGCTTCCCCTCCCTCCTCTCCCACCCCCTCCCCTTTCTCCCCTCCCTAACCCACTCGTCCCCAAATAAACATTGAACTATTTATTGTGTCCATGGGTTGTTTGTTTGTTTGTTCATTTCTTTTTTCTTTGTTGCTTTCAGTTTTATACTCCACATATGAGTGAAGTCATACAGTTCTTTGTTTTTTCTGTCTGGCTTATTTCACTAAGCATGATGATCTCCAGGTCCATCCATTTTGTTGCAAATGGCAGTATTTCATCTTTCCTTATAGCTGAGTAATATTCCATTGTGTATATGTACCACAGCTTCTTTATCCAGTCATTTGTCACAGGGCATTTTGGTTGTTTCCATGTTTTGGCCACTGTGAACAGCGCTGTGATGAACATTGGGGTACATAAGTCTTTGCGGACAAAGGTTTTCAAGTCTTTGGGGTAGATCCCCAGAAGGGGGATTGCTGGGTCAAATGGTAGCTCCATTCCCAATTTTCTGAGGAACCTCCACACTGCCTTCCACAGTGGTTGTACCAGTTTGCACTCCCACCAGCAGTGTACCAGAGTTCCTTTCTCTCCACATCCTCTCCAGCACTTGTTATTCCTTGTCTTGTTGATGATAACAGCCATTCTGACAGGTGTGAGGTGGTATCTCATTGTGGTTCTGATTTGCATTTCCCTGATAGCTAATGAGGATGAGCATTTTTTCATATGTCTGCTGGCCATTTGTATTTCTTCGTGGGAGAAGTGTCTGTTTAGTTCTTCTGCCCATTTTTTAATTGGGTTGTTTGTTTTTGTTGTTGTTAAGTCTTATTAGTTCTTTATATATTTTAGATATTAGACCCTTATCTGATGCATTATTTGCAAATATTTTCTCCCATTCAGTTGGCTGTCTCTTTGCCTTGTTGATGGTTTCTTTTGCTGTGCAGAAGCTTTTTAGTTTGATATAATCCCATTCATTTATTTGTGCTTTTACTTCCCTTGCCTTTGAGGTCA
>PVJL010007042.1:0-83406 GCA_004026885.1 Lyroderma lyra | reverse complement strand
AGTTCCTTTCTCTCCACATCCTCTCCAGCACTTGTTATTCCTTGTCTTGTTGATAATAGCCATTCTCACAGGTGTGAGGTGGTATCTCATTGTGGTTTTGATTTGCATTTCCCTGATAGCTAATGAGGATGAGCATTTTTTCATATGTCTGTTTGCCATTTGTATTTCCTCATGGGAGAAGTGTCTGTTTAGTTCTTCTTAAATAACATGTTGTTTAATCTCCATGTATATGTAATCTTTTCTGCTTTCTTTCTGCAGGTGATCTCCAATTTCAAAGCTTTATGGTAAAAGAATCCACTTGGCATAATTTCAGTCCTCTTGAATTTGCTGAGGCTAGGTTTGTGTCCCAGCGTATAGTTTATCCTTGAGAATGTTCCATGTGCACTAGAAAATAACGTATATTCTTGTGTTTTTGGATGTAGTGTCCCATAAGTGTCAGTTATGTCAATTGCTATAATGTATCATTTAAAGCTGACAGTTCCTTATTTATTTTCTATTTAGATGATCTGTCCATGGCTGTTTAGGGGGTATTTAGGTTTCCTACTATAATTGTGTTTTTCTCCATTTCTGTCAGACCTCTTAGTAGTTGCTTTGTAAATTTTGGTGCTTCCTGATTGAGAGCATATATATTAATGAATGTGATGTCTTCTTGTTGTATTGTCGCTTTTATCACTATGTAAAGTCCATCTTTGTCTCTCGTTACCTTTTTAATCCTCAAATCTGTTTCATCAGATATCAGTATCGCAACTCCTGCTTTTCTCTGGATACTATTTTCTTGAAGTGTTGTTCTCCACTCTTTCACTCTGAATCTGTGTTCGTCCTTGTGGTTGAGGTGTGTCTCTGAGAGACAGCATATGGATGGGTTTTGTTTTTTAATCCAATCAGCTACTAAATGTCTTTATTGGTGAGTTCACTTCATTTACATTTAGAGTGATAATTAATACATGAGGATTACCTATGGCCATTGCTTCCTCTCTTTTTTAATTTCTCTTTTGTTGTCCCAACTCTTCCCCACTTATTTTGACTTTTTGTTTCAGGTTAAATAGCCTTCTTCAGTATTTCATGATATGTCGGCTTCATTCTGGAGAGTTCCCTCAGCTTCTGTATGTCTGAAGAGATCTTTATTACTCCTTCATATCTAAAGGATAATTTTGCTGAATAAATTGTTTTTGGCTGAAAGTTTCCCTCTTTTAATATTTTGAATATTTGATTCCACTCCCTCCTGGCTTATAGAGTTTCTGCTAAGAAGTCTGATAGCCTGAATGGCTTTCCTTTAAAGGTTATAGGGTTTTTTTTCCCCTAGATGCCTTGAGAATTGTCTCCTTATGTTTGATTTGTGATATTTTCAGCAGAATGTGCCTTGGAGAAGATCTGCTGGGGTCCATGTAGCTAGGGGACCTATTTTCTGCTTGAATTGGGGGTTCCAAATCTTTCCATAGATTTGGAAAGTTCTCATCTGAAATCAGTGCAGGGAAGATCTGCTATGCCTGTGGTTTGGAATTTTCCCAAGTTCTACTACTGGTTTACACAAGTGTGGGGTTTGTTTGCTTCTCTCTTTTTTTTTCCCCATCTGGCTGTAGAGTAGACTTTGGGTGGAATGAGGGTGAGCTCTGAAAGAGAGGGGAAGCAGCCAGGCTCAGTGTCTCTGATTTCTGCTTGAGTTTGGGGGTGGTGTGGTCTGCAGCTTCTTTGTTTCCTATAGTAGCTTTCCTAGTTGCTGTCTCTGCTGCAATATAAGTCTGTTCATCAGGGAAACCAGGGAGGGATAGCGTAGGATAAGGGAGCGGGCTCTGATCACTTCAGTCACAGGATGAGTGGCTGCCACCAGCTTAGCCTTTCTCTTTTCTCCTAAGCCCATGTTTCATCCAGGACCATATTTTATTCCAGTCAGCATTTATATGACGGCCGACTCTCAGTTTCAAACTCGCCCAGAGCCGATTTTTGGTGCCACACTGCAACTAGGGGCTCTATTCTTGCCCAGGGCAGTTCAGATGCTTTGTTCAGCATCTATCCCACCCAGGATGTGGCCCTCTAGCTGGGACCCTAGCACGCTGAAGCTTGGTTGGGATTTCAACTCACCCTTAGTCTCACAGGGTTTCAGCTTCTCTCACCTCTGTTCTTGTCACCACCCAGCCTCCAACTTGTCTGGGATCATGTTGCTCCTTGGTCAGTATGTCCTGGCTCCTTCCTCATTCCTTCTGTCAGCCCGGGTGGGCCACAGCCAATCTCCACTCTGTTCCCTCCCTCCGCTCCTGTTCTCCCTCCTTTCTCTGACTTTCAGGTGTTTCCTTGTGATGCATGGATTTTTCAGCCGAGACTATACCACTCAGCGTTTCTTGTGTTGGATCCTAGGTGTTCAATTGTATTTTTCAAGAGAGGTTTCAGAGATCTCCTCTCTTGTCACCATCTTGGGTCCTTCCCTATAACCCTTGGTGATTTTTAAAAACGAGTGCTAAAGTAAATTCCTTGAATTGCCCTTATAGGCTATAACTGAAAATAAATGATGCCCATGTCGTTGAACTGAGAGGTGTTCTTTCTTAGTAAGGAGAATTTTATCAAGATATGGGGTCTGAGTCACTGCTATAATTGACTTAAACAGTCTTCTGATTACACGTAAGTATATTAACAGCCATAATGTTACTTAAGAGCCAATATTTAATATGTTAATTTTATTGTGTTTTTAGTGTTTATTGTTTATGTTAATATATTAATATGTTAATATGTATTAATATCCCAAATATTAATTAATAGCCAAAATTTCATATGTACCAGGCCCTGTGTTAAGTGTTTTACACAAATTATCTTTTTTCATCTTCATAAAATCCCTCTAAAGGAGATAGCATTGACCTTTAAACGTAGGTTTCAATAGTGACAGTCCATTTACAGGTGGGGGTTTTTTCAATAAATACTGTAAGTGTATTTTCCTTATGATTTTTCTCAATAACATTTTCCCTAGCTTACTTCATTGTAATAATACCTTATATAATACATATAACTTGCAAAATATGTGTTAATTGACTATTTATGTTATTAAGGTTCCAGTCAACAGTAGTTAAGTTTTGGGGAAGTCAAAACCATATATGGATTTTCAACTGCACAGGGGGGTCAACACCCCTAACCCCTGCATTGTTCAAGGGTCAACTATACCAATGTTATTTATATTTGATTATTATTTAAGTTGATGCTCCAAGAAAATAAGTAAGTTGTGCAAGGTCGCACACCTAGTAAAGGCGAGCGAGGACTTCCAACTCCAACTGTAAGTTCTGTCCTGCCTTTCACTACTTCTTCATACTGTCTTTCCAAATATCCAGTGCTAGAGCATAAGGTGTCTTTGTGTGAATTAGAAAAAGGTGCCCTCTCTCTGCAAGAGTATGGCCCTTTGCCAGGTTGGCAAAGCACTGTCTAGATTTCAGCTCCACTCACCCCAAGGCCAGGTGCCGCCTTTGTACAGTGGTCCTACCTCTTGCCCCTCTTGCTGACCTCTGGCCTAGGCATTGCTTTTACCCCATGCTTTCTTCCTAGAACTCCAAAACTCCTTTGTAAATTCAGCTTGCCTGGAGTAAAAACAATTGTTTGGAATGCCTTGAGATCTACAATGATCTGAGGTAACAGAAGAATACCTCAGATACCTCACCAGAGAGGCACCAGGAACACTGAGTGTCTCTAAAAGAGACAAGGCTGATTGTCTCCAGATAAGCCTGATTTCTCAGTGCCCAACCATCCCAGCAGGGGTCTAGTTTCCCTTTCCCTGCTAAAAGGAAAACTTTCCATAAAATTAACTTGGAACAATGAGTCCTATTGCTAAAACTATAGTATTAACTGAAAATATAAAAACCATTGCCCTAAATCCTTTCAGTCCACTCTCCATGTCTATCCCGCACTCTAAAACCCCAGCACTGTTTACACATTTTGGTACCACTGGCAACCCTCTCCCAGTAAACCAAACTTTTCTCATTGGTGCTAACCCATGCTCCATACCACAGCTGGAGAGATTGTTGGTCTATCAGGCCTCTTTCTTGCACATGGCCCTTTAAGTCCCAGCTGCTTAGCTAAGGCTTCCAGGTCTTTTGTGATCTGGTCCCTGCCCTCTTCCTAGTCTTATCTCCTGAAACCCACTTCCCATACACCTACACTCTTTATACCAAAGTAACCACCATTCCTCAGTATGACATGCTGTCACAGACCTTTCAGACTTTGCAGATGTTATTCCTTCTGCATGGAAGGCCATTCCCTAACTCATCCCTTGGACAACTCATATCCACCTTTCAAGACTAAGCTAAATGTCATCAGTTACATGAAGCCTTTCTTGATCAATACCCAGCTTCCACATTTGGCAGCTTAGTGGCTCCCTCCTCTGTGTTTTCAACTATTTTGCACTCATTTCTATTGTGTTTCTTGCCACAATTTGCTATAAATATCTGTTCATAAGGCTGCCTAGTTAATTTTCTCAATGTGTCTTAGCACTACCTATGAACGAAGTCCAAAAAACAGTGGCCTGACAGTCAAGACTTCCCTTAACAATCTGGCTTCAAGTTACATTACTAGCCTGATTGACCATCATTTCCCTCCAGAAGCCCTATACTCCAAGAAAAAAATCTACTTCTCAAATGCCACATGCTTTCTCAACCCTGTGACTGCTCCCTCTGCTTTTCTCCATCTCTGCATATACAGATCCTACCTATCTGTCATGAATCAGCTCCAATTGCCCTGTTACAGTAGTCTCCCAGAAATCAATTTCCACCTCTCCTTAATTCCCATAGGAACTTGATGTATTTATTTGTGTCTTACCCTTTGGGATTGCGGGGAAAGAGTTTTGCTACCTCAAAATATGGCTTTTGGGGATATTAATTATTTTAAGCTGGTTATGTTTAAGAAATAGAAGCAGGGCCTTTCATCTCTCCTTTATCTGCCTAGAAGAATCAGATAGAAAAACTTGCTTAAAGGAAGATGAATTACCTGCTTTCCTCTTGAAGTCCAAACCACTATCTCCTCTTCTCTGTAGCTCAAGATGACATATAAATCTCAACTGCCCCATTTTTCCTTGGGTCCTATATTCTCCCAGAATTTCCGTATGTATATACATAATAAAATTGGCTATTTTCTCCTGTTAATCTGTCTCATGTCAATTTGATTATTAGACTAGCTAGAAGAATTTGGAAGGGTAGAAGGAAAATTATTTTTCTCCCCCTCTAGGGCCTACTAGATTGTGAGCTCCTGGCAAGCAGGGTGTGTCCCACTCATCTCTGTGTCCCCGGAGCTGACAGTGGGTGACCAATGCAAGCTTCAGGAAAGAATAAAGATCCATTCTCAGAGCTATTCTTTAAAAAATAATACTTATTAAGAATGTATGAAATGCAACTGTGCTCCTTTCTCCTCCTTAAGAAAACTATTAGTTGATGCTGAATTTCTCTTAGGTTGTACAACAGAATACCCAAAGAATATTGAAAAAGCTTGTGAAAGAAACAAGTTCAGGGAGTGGGGAAAAGAGAATGCCTATGAATAGCTTCTAATATGAGGTTCTAATCCAATCCTCCACTGTATTATCTTAGATTGTAATCAACCTTCAGCAGAAATGGGGTGTGAATAGACCCTGTGCCTCAATATGTGCTCTGCTTTACTGCCTTGTTTGCCTACCTGCTTGTCTCCTTATCAGCTTTCATGGCTTTTATTTTGTAAAAAAAATTAATTTCATATCCAAAATTGATGCTTCTTCTAAACTATACAAGGCATTAATCATAAATCACCATGTCCATTCCTCAACAGTTGCCTGAGTAGACCCAAGGATTTACCACTGCCATATGTAAGAATGTGCTAATTGTTGTATTTTAAATGTGAGACTTCCAAATGAATGAATAAGTTAGAACATTAATGACTTTATAAAAGAAAACAATGTATTATCTTCTCTACATTGTGATTATGATATTGCTTTGACATGCAGCTGATTCATAAACTTTTCAAGAGTGAAGAATATGCATTGTTCTATTATTTTTGTTACAAGAATTCAAGTCCCTCCAATGTCACTGGTTCTTTCTCTCTTTCTTCAAAACAAAACAAACAAAAACAAAAACTTAAAAACATACCTAGAATGTGTTTTGCCCCTGGTGAGATTCAGTAAATATAGTTGTTTAAAACTAGCTTCATCAAGATATGATTCCAACATAAAAATTCAGATATGATGTATTTCGATTTTATTTGTGTTAAATTCCCTACAGGTCTGTAAAAATCCCATACACTTTCATAAATGTTTGAAATGGTTTTGAAATGTTTAATTTTTACTACTTAATGTCAGGACCCAAATCCAATTTGAATGGAAAGTATATGTGATTAATTTGATGGTTCTTGCGCTAGATGTGCAGTAGACCAGAAGGAGAGCCTTAGTGAAAGGACACATTAACTCTTTATGGGCATTGGGTCATGACAATCAGCCAGGCCCACAGGAGACTTGACTCAAACATCAGGCTCAAATGAGACTTCTGTTCTCATTGCTTACACTCTCCATTTCTTCCTTTCTCTTGCCCTCTCTCCATTTTCTACCTTGACTCTACTGGCTTCCATTTTCTTGGCTATTAGCAGATCCCAGGTATTTGATCCACCCTGCTTTTCAAAGTCCTGGTTTTAGGAGTAGAATATTACTCAATAAACCTCTACACAAAGTTTTAAAGACAAAAATTTTAAGAGGAGGAAAAAGATCAACTTGTCCACCATTGGCAAACACCAGAAAGTTCTGGGGATAATTTAGATAGTATCCCACAAACCTTATGCCAGAACTCTGCAACACAAATTAATCTGTATAGTCATGTTCCAAAAGTCAGAATCTGCTGGCAGACACATATTTTCTTAAATCAATATACAAATTTTATATAATACCTGATAAGGCTAGGAGACTTGCAAATTTTATTACCCATGATTTTTTTTTAATTCTGAGCCAAAAATCAAAAGACACCTTAATTTCCAGATTTGTATTAAACATATGCAAGCTCCCATTTGATTTCCACTATCAATCAACAAATGTTCACCAAGTATATATTATGTGATAGGTACTAAGGGGATTCAAAAACTATATAAAACCTGTGTGTCCCCAATCTTCAGAGATATTATAATATAGTTACTGCTATTATTATTTGAATGTTTGTGTCCCCCAAAATCTCATGTTGAAAAATTAATACCCAAGGTGATCATTTTGGAGGAGGCCTTTAGAAAGTGATTAAATCATGAGGGCAGAGCCATCATGAATGGGATTAGTACACTTAAAAAAGTGGTCATACAGAATTCTCTAGCCCCTTCCATAGTGTGAGGATACAAGAAGTCTACAACCAGGAAGCGGGCCCTCACTCAACCATACTGGCAACCTGATCTTGAACTTCCAGCCTCCAGACTTCTGAGATACAATGTCTATTGTTTATAAGCAACCCTGTCTGTGGCATTGTGATAAAGCAACACAAGTGAACTAAGAAAGTTAGAGAAATGAAATACCTATCAATTTAAAAACTTAATTACCAAGCTGAGGCAATTTGTAAGTGTCAATGAATAGTAGTATTAAAAAATGATATGAGAGGCACTTTGAACTCAACACAACAGAAATATCTATCCTGAAAGAAAAGGATTCAAAGGCATTATGGTGTCCTACCAGAAATAAAAAGATCTGGACTTTGTCTCAGACCCTGACCAAGCAATATAACTTCCTTGACTCTCGTGGTCTCACCTCCACAATGGAACAAAACTACCTGCCATATCTACCTCACCAAATTGTTTTAAACAATAAACAATATGATTACTGGAAAGCATTTCCAGAAGTTGTATTTTTCTTCCCCCCCAAAAAACAAAAACAAAAACAGAAAACCCTTGGGCAAGTCTTTTCCTCTCCCTAGGCTTCAGTTCTTTTAACTGTAGAATTTTGTGCTATTCTCTTGGGTCACTGAGTTAAGAATGATGACAGAGAAAATGGAAAAAAAAAGATGAGAGAGGCATCACTTATACCTTATTGCAAGAAGTGACTTCCAAATCAATCAATATCCTTTTCCATTCAATTCTAACAGCCCAAGTGAAAATGCTGCGAAGTACATACAAATATTTTCATCTCAACACCGCAAAAATCCCATCACAAAATTAGAGCAGTAAGCCCACACTCCACACCACAATGTCATATACAGAATTTCTGCATTATTGCAAAGTTCGAAACTCTCCATGCAAACTCCAAGGCAGGGGGAAGAATGTGATTACCAAAGAGAAATTTGTCAATAGCTCATATCTAAGGGCTTTAAAGAAAGGTCAAATGAACTATGTGTAGAAAAACATTATACTATGTGTTTTATGTGGTCTCAATCTGCACAAAATGTGTCAGGTCTATAATTACAATTTTGGTGTGAGGTCTGTAATCACAGCCAATTTCTTTCTTTCATTCTTTGCCACAAACCCATTCCAGTTAACTCCCTAATTTATCTTCCAATTGCAGGAAAGAATACAGAATTAACATATCAGTGTTTCATACTCTTTTTAGATTTGGTTCTTTATCTTAAAATTATTGACTAAGCAAAAGAAAGAAGAAAGAAAGAAGAAAGGAAAGGAAGGAAGGAGAGAAGGAGGGAAGAGAAATTTATGTACCAAATTACCTAACAGTATTTTTTAAAATATATTTATATATTCTAAGCTAGCAAGACCAAGAATTGACATATATAGGTGATAAGAAACCACAAGTGACTTTTTAACAATGGTCTTACTTTATAGAACATTTAACTCTATGGCCAAGATTTCATCATGCCAATTGGTTCATCAATGAGCAGCTTAGCCCTAGTTATTTGGGAAATAAATCACAGCAATCTAAATGTGGTGTGAAGGGGAAGATTTATGACATAGAAAGTTCTTGTCTGGTAAGATCTTGTTTTTAATCAAACCCCTCTCCAAATACTAAGACTGTCTTATTCTTTAAGAATCCATCTAGAAAGATTCCACAAATGCATCCAGGCTTCAAGGCAAGAAAGAACAGCATGGAATGTACCACAGAGCATAACTAATCCATGCTGAGGATCTCACAGTGAACTGGTGAAGCAACACTCTTGGATGTGGTGCCTTCTTAATTTTACTCCTTTATTTACCTTCCCATTGCATGTCTTCAAACTTCATAACTTTTTCTGAGTTGATGGTTATTTTCCCATTTAGATAAATCATTCTTCCACTTCTTTAGGAAAAGATAATGCATCTCTTTCCACCAACAATCAGTTTTTAAACTTTACTTGGGTCCATATAGTTCTGAGTCAGGCAGTCTTGTGATTCCAAGATATAAAAACATACAGAAGAATTGGGTTCTGTTTCAGTTCATCTGCTCCTTAGCAGTGTGATCAGAGGCAAATTGCTTAACTGCTTTGTGCCTTAGTTTTCTAATCTGTGAGATGGGGATGATAATAGAAACAACTTCACAGGATTGCTATGAGGATTAAACGTACCTCATATGTGAAAAAGCACTCTGAAAATGGCAAATGGCTGATTGCATATTTTAATATATGCGCCTACCTAGAATATGGAAGTGTTTTGAACTGGTCTGATTTATTTCCATATCCCCAGCATCCAGCAATGAATGAAACCTATTAGATGTTTGATGAAGCTATGAATGACTGGTGAGTAAAGGAATGCACTCCCTGTGTGCCACCATAGTACCAACAGCAGAGGCTATGTCCTATGTACCTCTATTCCCTGGTATCTAGCACAAGGCCTATCTTGAAGGAAATAACCAGATGAATGAATTAATGAATACCTGATGAATGACTGAATGATCCTATCAAGCAGGACTCATTACCACCAACACTCCAGGATCATTTTTATTTCCATTCTTATCTCCCTTTACCCCCCAACCTGGACTGCACTTTCCACTCCTCTCACTGCTCTCATCCAAGGCCACACCTTTTATAGAGCTGTCTGATTTATGCTATCCTTAGCATGCTCCATCTGATCACCTCCCAAGTGCAAAACAGCTTAGCTTTATAGTTTGTATCCTTTCAAGTTGCTTACTGCCATTTCAGATGTCACATTCTGAGATCAATGACAATGAAAACTCTTTGGGGAAAAAGAGCGGCTCTTACCAATCTGTGGAATTCTCTACAATGACTGGCACCATACTGGGCACTCAGCTAAATGACAATCTTCTACAACTGATGTTCCCTAAAGGTGGTACCTTATGTAGAAATTGCTCTAAGCATGCATGACCACTGCAAAAATGCTGTTACCCAGAATCCTCAAAATTGAGTTTTCTGAAATACTGGGGATTAATTTTTTTCTTAGTTCTGTTTCTCTCTAGATAAAAACAAAAACCTCATTCTAACAGATACCATATACTTCCTTCATATCACAAGTAGAGGATCTCAAACATAATGTAGAAGATTTCAAACACAATGTACATCAGTATTACAATGGGCTCTATATACAACTTAAGATACAATTGAAGATGATGTCCAATGGAGGTACCTGATTAGCTGGTGACTATGTGAATGTGTATCGTCACTGCCCCCACCACTACCTAATTGCACAGGTTGGCATATTGACTCCATCCCCAATGACTACTGCACTATAGGTTATGGATCTGTATTCTTGCCACCAAATATACCCAGGAAATAGAAGTGCCCTACATCTGAACATCTTCTAATTATCATTTAATTCAAAAGCCATTTACTGAACCCTCTGGTGTGTCAGGAGCCAAGTGAGAGAGAATGGTGTAACATTTTGTTGAAAGTTGAAACAAACAGAAAAGATGGCTAAAAAACAAGTAATAAAATATGTTTTTGACAGTATTGGGGCAGATTGCTAAAGTAGTAGCAGAAGGATAAACCAAATCCTTTATCCATTTACTCATTTAACAACCATTTACCAGAGATGGCTCTACAGAGCCAAAAAAGACAGTCCCTGTCCTGTTGGGGCTCACAGTCTAGTGAGGAGCAAACAGGCAAACAAATCACATTTTATGTATTATTATTATTATTATTATTATTATTATTAATCCATTTATTATTTAATAAAATCACTTCTTTAACAGAGGTGTTCATATTGCAGTGAATACACAGGAGAAGCAGAGCTAGGTCTATGTGGGGCCTTTTGAGAAGGCCTCACAAGAATTAATGCAGGGCATACAGCTGCCAAGCCTGGCTTTTAGGAGCTCAGTCTACCTGGAGTGAGGTAGAGAGGGAAGTATTCCCAACTACCACTCCAGAAAGATATAGATGTACCATCATTCTAGTTACCTCTTCCCTTCCCTTTTGCCCCAGTAATTGCCACAACCCACCTTGGTTGTAATGAGCATCACCTTCAGCTGTCCAGCTGTCCATTGCAGGGACAGAGTCCCACCCTCCAGAGAGGAAGAAAACTGAGGCCACCTGAAGCTGGCTGCAGTCTACTCTTGTGAGAAAGACAATGACAATAAGAAAGGGCAGCCCTGAAAGAGTAATCTGCTACTCAGCTATAGTCAGCCATTCAACAAGCACAAATTAAGTGCCTACTATATACCAAGGCACTGTGCCTGAATCATACCAGTCTCTGCCCTCAAGAAGTCCACAGCCTAGTGAGGGAGACATACTCATAAACAAATAACAGTAGACACTTAGTTAACTGGAATTCAAGCAACTGGCACACTCAAGCAACCAGCAAAATATTCTACATGTCGTCATCACTGAGTGTGTTTTTAAATTCACTTGAGCCAAATCTAAACAAAAGGGAACATATGGAACCCAAAGTCAAAATAGAGGAAAGACTTGCAAGCAGAAACTTTCTTGCCCATTGCTTAATAGTACTGGTTGCTTGATTTCCAGTTAACAGAGAGTCTACTTACATTTGTCCAGCATCTATCAATCCCATGGGTGCTGGTTAACTGAGCGTCTACTGTATAATGCACTATGATAAATGATATAATCCAAAAATTTACTAAACAAAGTGCTGAGATTATACTAGAGAGTATTCACTAGGCTTAGGGAAAAAAGTAGGAAAGGTAGGGAGGGTGAATGTTTGAACTAGACCTTGAAGGAACTTGAAGGGCTTTGCCAGGTGGATGAGGTGGGAAGAACATTTGTGGCAGATATTGCTAGTTATTTACTAAACAGGAGTCCTTATCAATCCCTTTTCCCTCTCTAACAGAACCCAGACTTTATTTAGACTTTTGCTTTAAATAAAGACCCTTTAGACCCATAATCTTGTAAATGAGCACTTAAGTAATAATAACAGTAGCAAATATTTATATAATGTTTACTATGTGTCTGTAACTATTCTAAGTGTTACATACATTAACTGACTTAATCCACACAACAACCCAATGAGGTATGCACTATTGTTATTCCCAGATGTTTTACAGGTGGGGAAACTAAGGTACAAACTGTGTGCTTAACCACTACAACATATTGTCTCTTTAATGATAAGATGCTAAAGGTCCACACAGCAAAAGTGAATTTAGTGAGCAGTCTCAGGAGTACCTTCGCTTGAATATCAAAGGGTAAAGTCTGGAAGGGAACATTGGAAAGCATGTTCTAAATATTTTTAAGTGTCCTTACTGACAAAACTTCCAATTTTTCATTTTAAAACTCAATAGGATCATCAGTCTTTTAAGTTAAATAAATTGAAGTGTCATAAGTTTCTTCTTCTGAAATTGCATATTGTTCAGCACACATAGTATCAAATGCTCTATAATATTTCCATCACTGAATGATAGCGAGGCAGCAGAAATGTGAGCCTATCTATTTCACAATACATTATTTTTGTCAACAGTAAATTGTCCACATGTTCCCTTGGGGTAGGGTGGAGAAGGTCTCAAAATGAAATGATCTGGGTGATGAAATCTTAGAAACCAAACTTGCAATTTCAAAGGTAAAATATTAATTTGGATGAATTTCTTCATAAAAGGCTGTGTGCCCTTTGTATGGCTGAACAATCTTCCACTAATAAAGGTCTTCTAGGGCAAAGCAAGTCTATTCATTCATAAAAGGATACTTATATGTATAGTGCTACACCAAGTGCTTTCACATACCTAATCTTGTTTTATTCTCCAACAAGCTTGATAAGTACTTGAAAATATCACTGTCATTGTATAGGTTAACAAAATGAAGACCCAGTAAACAAAGAGGTTCACCCAAAGGCAAGGAGTTCCTGTCCTCTGTTCACAAGTCCACAGAGCTCCCTCTGCCCCACTCCCATCCCATTTACATCTTCATATAACAAATGAGCACTAACTGAAGACAAGACAGGAAGGTCAATCTGCAGCCCCTTCCCCAATTACAACAGCTCCTTTTGCTGGCACAGATCCACTCCAATACTTAATCCTTTGGCAGATACGAAAGATAAAATATCACATGTCAAGCCCTTCTTGTCCAAGAGGGGCTGGAGTAATAATTATTCACTTTGGGATTACGATCTCCCCACCATAAGATTAGCTCTGCTGTTCCAGTCCTAATGGGTCTTCCCTCCCATGTGCCTGCAAATGCCATGGGTTAGAGCACTGCTGAGAGAGAGAGAAAGAATATGTACATATCTTCTAGTCCTAACATTAATCCACAACCAAAAGTGAAAGAGAACCTCTTCTCATGACTATGACTCACTCACTATTCCATGAAGTGGTTCATCACTGCTCTCATCCAAACTTTTCAGCTTCTCAAGAGAAACTGACTAACCTAGCTGATACTCCCTCCTAGTTTCAGAAGTCAAATAGTACAAAGTAGATCAAGCTGAACCCCTATACCAGGAAGGTGCTCATTCTTCCAAGATATCAGGATGGGTCATGCTTCCTTTTGCATAAATGAAAACTTTGACAGGCATGCATTTGCAAATCAGCCAATAGTTTTCAACACCAAAGCAGGTATATACATCATACAGAACAATTTAGTACATGCAAATGCTATGCAGCTTCATATATACAAATTTCAGAAAGTACAATAAAAAAAACTGTTTGTGCACTTTTAAGATTGAAATAACTGCAGACTGCATTTGAAATTCTGACTTGCAGAATTTATACAGCAATGCAGAAAGAAGAACTTTACTACTGTTCTGTAAAAAACAACTCTGTCTAAATTCTGGGTAATACATATTTTTATTCTTGGCACATTTTTTCCCCAGGCAATGTGCAAAAGTTGGCAATCCTCTTTCCACAGATATCTGCATAGCTGTCTCTCAGGTTTTTACTCAAATGTAACCTTAGTAAGATCATCCTGACATCAGACACAAAACTGCAGCCATTCACCACCACCACCACCACACATTCTCAAATTTTTCTCCACAGTAGTTGTTAGCAGATAACATATGAAGTCTGCCAATTAAGTTTGCAAACTTCCACCATGTGCTTATGCTGGTAGCACTGTACAAACAACTTGATAAGGTTTCACAACTGTAGCATATCTGTTTCTCACAGGTGTATTCTTGTTGATGTGTGGTAGTAGCTTGCTGAGTGGCATTTGTTATTTTTTTTTGCATGTTTTCCTATGCCATCACAATAATGTCAGAGCTTGAATTAGAGCAATGAACAAACATTAAATTTCTTGTTAAATGTGGCAAAAGTGGAAATGAAATCAGGGACATGTTAGTCCAAGTTTATAGGGATAATGTCATGAAGAAAATGGCAGTGTAGAAAAGGATTAAACATTTTTATGAGAGGATAGCAAGCATCACTGATGAAGAGAGGTCAGGGCGGTCAGTAATGAGCAGAACTGACAAAAACATTGCAAAAATTTGTTGAATTGTGCATCAAAATCATCAGCTGACTGTGAGAAGCATAGCAGACCAAGTAAACATTAATAGAGAAACAGGAAAATCTTAACTGAAAAATCTTGGCATGAGAAAGGGATGTCCAAAACTGGTCCCCAAGGAGCTCACCAGTTAACGAAAGCAAAGGAGAGTCGAAGATTGCCAAGACCTTTTAGAGAGGCAAGACAATGTTTTGGGCCATGTTATCACTGGTGATGAAACATGGATGTATCAATACAACCCTGAAACAAAGAGTCAATGTGCACAATTGAAGTCAGTCAATTCTCCACAACCAAAAATGTTCCATCAGTCCAAATCAAGAGTCGAAACAGTTTTGTTAACCTTTTTTTAATATCAGAGGGATTGTTCATTACGAATTTGTACCAACTGGATAAAGTTAACCAAGTTTACCATTTGGAAGTGCTGAAAATAGTAAGCCATGTGAAAAAGTTAGAGGCAAAGCACCTAAACTTTTCATCAACTCATAACTCTTGCATCATGACAATGCACCAGCTCACATGGCATTGTCTGTGAGAAAATTTTTAGCTAGCGAACAAATAACTATTGGAACACCCTCCCTACTCACCTGATCTGGTCCCCAGTGACTTTTTTCTTTATGCAAAGAGAAAGGAAATATTGAAAAGAAGACATTTTGATGATATTAAGGACATCAAGGGTAATACAAAGACAGCTCTGATGGCCATTCCACAAAAACTGTTCCACAATTGCTTTGAAGGGTGGACTAGGTGCTGGCGTTGGTGAGTAGCTTCCTAAGGAGAGTACTTCAAAAGTGACTGTCATGGTATTCAGCAATGAGGTATGTAGCACTTTTTCTGGGATGAGTTTTTGAACTTAATTGGCAGACTTCATATCTTTGTACATATATATTTTGCTTATTATATGCCTCTACCTTATTATATACACGCAACTGTGTGGAGGACAGAGATCTTAGTTTTATTCACTGCTATATGACCTATGTCTAGAACAGTGCCTGGCACATGACAGATATTCAATAAATATTTTCTGAACAAATGATATATGAAAAGTCCTTGCTTTCAAAAATATAATTTTCCCATGCGAACTTTAAGTCATATTTTAGAATGAATAACTTTTGATTTTTTCATGTTTACTAATAGATTTCTGACTTAACATGACCATCTTCTGCAGAGACAGCATTCAAATACATACTCCAAGACGATTGTTGAAACAACTGTCACTATTACAGCCTCAAATTTAAACCATTTAGTGGTGTAGTTCATGCACCGATTAAACTGGCCCTGGTCAGTACCTGTATCATCTTTGTTTTGCACTGGAGCAAAACTCATTGAATTAGACTCAATGATATAGAATTCATAAATCCCACAGTGGGCAACCTTGTGCTATCTATGGGGAAAGAGTAGGCTGAGTACACTGTGACACTTGCTCAACCACTCTAACAATACCTATTTTCTAAAAACAGTAAGAAAATTGTAAAAGATTTTTTATTTATTCATTATAGCAAAATCACAAAATTCATCAAATCTGTAAAATTTTGCTAACTATAAGTTCATATTATTTTGTATACTTGTGCATAATAAAGTATTTCTTTCAACCCATTAGATAATACCAGCTTTCCATTTTATTATTCAGAATACACCAATCCCCTGATGCAATGATTCCAAAGCAGTGTGACTTCATACTGTGGATCTTAAGACCTAGCCTTCATCAATAGCAATGACAACACCTGGATATTTCATCTTAACTACAATTGGGTTCTTACCAGTTGTAGTTTTGGCTTTTACTTTTGCTGTTTCCAAAACAAGAGAAAATTTATGTTGCACAAGACTATGCAGAGTGGGGTTTCTCCCCTGGAATGAGCAGAGGGCTCCCCCAGACTGCAGTAACCCAGTATGAAAGTCCAGCCCATATCTGCAATGCAGTCAATATGCCAAAAAGTCAGGATATGTACATTCTCTGAAAAAGCTCCTCAGGTGCTTCTATTCTCTTCCTTAACCTATGGACAATGATAACTACCCTAAAGTTCTTAGGACAATTGTCTATTATAAACACTAAATTATTAAATGCTCTTGTCTTGTTAATAATAGCATCCCTTAAAACTTATACTCTTCATTCATTGTACAAACATGAATATTGATATAAAGCTCTGAAGTAATTTTCTCCTGCATTAAATAAAGGCAAAACAACAGAAAAATAGCATTTAAAACCTGAGTTTTCAAGTCCTAATCCAATGTGGGGACAATTATACCACACTCAGAAATGGTTTGATATCTACTTTTGAATGATTTAGTTCTCATTTGAAAATAATATTCCCAGCAGTGAGCTTCTAATAAGAGAAACTGAATATGCTAATATACACCTAACCAGGAAATGTACCTGCATAAGAAATGAGGGGTGACTGACTAATGTTAGTTCATTTATTCGTCCAATATTGTTTGAGGATCTGCTATATACCTTAAATAAGAATATTAAGGTCATTATCAATCACCATTGAAATGGGTAAGCAGTCACATTAGGGAAACTTAAGAGATGAAAATAAGGAGATGCAGAGAGGTGTTACTTCCCAATCACACCATTTGTAAGTGCTAAAGATGGAAATATATTCCAAAACCATGAGAGTCATCATTTTTTATTCCTCTTTCCCCCTTAATTAAATGAAATATCAATGTACCACTCATGTTATTATTAGTATTAAACCCAGTCTCTTCCAACCCCTGAATAGTGCTCTCAAATCTTTAGCCATAGTCCATCTTCATTCCTACCGTGCTGATTTTAAGGTGGGTTCCATCATAATTCTCACTACTCCCCCAGCCAGACAATGCTTTTAAAAATGTACATCGGGTCACAGAGGTCCCCACTATGCAACCCTCCAAAGGCTTCCCAGTGCACTAAAAATGAAATTTAAAACTCCCCATCCTGATAGAAAAAGCCCTCAATGGCTTTCTGCACCGGGCCTTGCCTGCAAGTAATTCTTGAGGTGCATGCCATGCCTCTTCTAGCCATAATGAGTATTATTCAGTTATTCAGATTTAGATTTATATTTGCAATCCCTCTCCCTCATTTTTCCCTCCTTCCCTCTGCTTCCTCCATTTCTTTGTCCAAAAATGTGCAGCTCCCTATGTTTGAAATTCTTTTCCCCTTCATCTTTGCCAGGCCAGCTCCTACCTCACTTTTCTGATTCCTCTTTGCTTCCTCAGGAAATCTTCCCTGACACCTCAAAAGCTCTGGGCTTTCACAGCTTCCTGTGCTTCTCTTACCGCAGCACTGCTCACATTGTGTTTATCCCAAGCTACTATTTCTTTGTCTGTCTTCCCCACTAGACTGTGAGCTGCATGAAAGCAGAGGCCATCTATAAGGTATTCACCTTTGTATCACCAGTATCAAGCCTGACACAGTGCTGGGAGCCAGTACATGTTCAATGAATGAATAAGTGATATGAATGGAACTATCTGGAAATATCTCTGTGGCAATATTTGTGAAAGCACATTTACTTTAATGCTGCTGTTTAAGTCAAAGATGAGAGTCAACATGAGTGATGTAACTTGAAGTCAGAAATAAATTGTGTCCTACCTGACTATACCCCAAGCTCTAAAGAATTTTATCTGTTGAAGATCAATCATATCTTTGATTTAATAAAAATTCATGACCTAGAAGTCGCATTACGTGGTGAACTTATACAACAAGTTGACAATGCACTGTAGAATTATATGCCTGAAACTTATGTAATCTTTGCTAACAGATGTCACCCCAATAAGCTTAACAATAAAAATAAATTTAAAAATTAAAAAAAAAATCATGACAAATACTAGCCATATCACTAGTATATACTTTTTTATGAACAAAGTTGATTCAGCTGCTTTCTGGACTGCTAAACAATACATATTCTGAATAGCTAAGTGGTTATTTCTCACTCCTGTCTTCATTAAAGGAAATCACACTGCCGACACATATATGGATTTCTGATCATGGCCCACCCAACTGACAAACTTCTAAGGCCTCTGATCTTAACAGCAAAAAATAAGCAACAGTGACAACACCAACAGAAAAAAAACAGACTTCTACTTAAATTCTAATGTGTTTTATTCATTTAAAAAGATAGTATCCTATGGTTTTGTTTACAATTGGCTTGTAAACATGTACATTAGATTGTAACTGAGCCTGCTTGAATGCTGACTAATTTGTCTCTTCACATACTTTTTTCAATCAAGAAACCTACTCATTAATGCATAGAAGAATGGTATTTTAGACATTCCTGCATAAAAATTGGAATAAATGAGATTGTCCACCGAAATGTGAGTGGCATAATCTGGCATCTGCAAGGACTGTCCGTGTAATAAAGAAGACTTATATATCTATGAATATGGAACTTCCTGCAATTGTCTGAGTAAACCATGTTCTAGCTTATCTCCCAGCATTTACACATGCCATTCCCACTTTGCAGGACACTCTTCTTTTTTCTCATCAACTGACAACCACTTGCTCATCCTTCAGGTGTCAGGTTAACGTTCCCTCTACTACCACTTACCAGTTAGGTCAGTTCCCTTTTCTATGAGCTTCCCTAGCTCTCTCTCTATCCTCCCAGGTCAGTGTACTTATTCCTTCTCTATTTCACCGTGGGAGTAAGAACAGAGACTTTCTTCTTCATCAGTCTTTCCCAAGTGCCTGGCACTGAGCCTGCCTTATGGCTGGTGCTGTTTGAGTGAATGGTATCCAGATTCTCAGGCATGTGTTTCTAAAATGATGTCTACCACCTGAAAATAAATGTATCTGCTCACTCTCTTCTCACCAACGGCAAACAAAATATGTTAAACAATTGCTATGACCTTTATTAGAAAACAGATTCCACTTTGGGAGACTTCTATTTCTAGAAACATATAGAGATATTATGAAAGGTTCAGAAGAAAGAAGGGGACATAAAAAAAACAAGGCTTAGGAGCCAATACATAGAGTGGGCAATCTATGTCCTGATACAAATATCACTCACAGCACTAGCTATACAACCAAAAGCAACATATGATGTCTGTGAAAACCCTCTTTGGAGGTAGCTGAGAGGGGAGAGGATGCATAGTGAGGATGATCAGAGGGATCTACACAAAACAAATCTAGAGACCAGGCCTGAATATTTCCTCTATTTGATGCCAACTATTCAGCAAATGTTTCTACCACTCCTCACAAATGATTGAGAAAAATAAAACTTAATTACCACATATTTAAACCTAATTTGTTCTCCTGAACATAAGCTATGTCTCACACGTAACAGAAGCAGAGAAAAACAAATAAAAATGTTCCCACACTAAGTAGGAAGTGAAAATTTTCCAAATGACACACTAAATCAAATTTCTATTCAAACAAGCATTTATTGCATTTGCTTCACAGGCTCTATCCTAGGTATCAAGAATCCAAGAATGAACAACAGGATCAGGGAGTTTGCAGAATAGGGGGAGAGACATACGAAGCAAAAAGGAAATGGAAATAAATTGCAAATGACATAGCAAGCCACAATCCACTCCAAACACAGAGATTAAGGGTCATGGAAGCTATCATGAAGGAACCAAATTATTTTTACAAAAAGAAAATCACTGGATAAAAAGCAATATAAGGGAATTCCCTGGTGGTCTAGTGGTTACCCTTCAGCGTGCTCACCGCCACAGCCTAGGTTCGCTTCCCGGTCAGGACACAAACCAAAAAAAAAAAAAAAAAAAAAAAAGCAATATAAACAATGAATAGACCTAAGAGAACTAAGAAAAGCCATATTTACTATTTTCATGTTTTTCAAACTAGCAAGTCATTGCAGTAACGTCTCAATACTCCAGGTCCCTGATGGTTAGGCTCTTCCTTCACTGTATTCCTCATGTTATTTTGATGACCTAGGACTACAGATTGAAGAAACAAACTGAGTATTTAAAACAACTTCTCCTATCAATTAAAAAAGAAGGATAAACACCCATGTTTCTAGTAGCATTTTTCACAAGAGTCAAAAGGTAGAAGCAACCCAAATAGCCATTAAATAATGAATAAAGAAAATGTGGTACATAAGTATTCATATATATCAACTTAACTGGGCTAAGGGATGCCCAGGTATCTGGTAAAACATTATTTCTGGGTGTGTGTACAGTGTGTTTCTGGAAGAGATTAGAATTTGAGTCAGTAGAGAGAGTGAAGAAGATCACTCACGAATATGGACAGGCATTATCCACTTCAATGAGGGCCCTAATAGAACCAAAAGGTAGGGAAAGGGCAATTTCTCTTTCTTGTTGAGCTAAGATGTCCATCCTCTCCTGCCCTCCTTCGTACACTGGAACTCTAGGCTCTGGGCCTTGGGACTCTAGGACTTATACCAGCTTAGCTCCCCCATGCCTTCCACCTCTGAGGAAATTACACCATCAGCATCTCTGGTTGTCAGACCTTCATACTTGAACTGAAACTCAGAGTATTTTAAAAACATGTATATATACATTTTAAGAAAGGGAAAATCTGTATTAAAACTCTAATGCTCAATATACAAGTATATTGGTAACAAAAGATGAATATAAGTCATGTTTGACTTCTGCAATTACAGGAGGTGCTCAAAGTAGTTACCATCAGCATCCAGACACTTCTGATTACAGTAAAGTACTGCTTGAGCAATGTTGACAAAGTGTCCACTTGTATCACTGCGCATGACATTTCAATTTCTTCCTGAAGTAACATCAGTGTAGCCAGTTTTCTATTGTACACCACATCCTTTAAGGACTCCCATAGGTAGAAGTCAAGGGACGTTCATCAGGAGAATGTGTAGAAACCTCAAACAACACGCTCAAATTTCAAATACCACTTCAAAATGGTCTCGCGCTCCTCAAATAACAACAGTGATGCAGCCATTTTCTTTGACTGTCCTGCCTGTCACATGGTGATACTAGCATTCATTTGATTAATGCCATCTTTTGAGTGAAGATCATACTACACATTGATGCCATGTTTCAATTCAACTATGAAAAGTAATACATGGAAAATAAAATGTGTATATGGGGGTTCCCTGGTGGTGTAGTGGCTAGACTTTGGCGCCGTCAATGCCACAGCCTGGGTTTAATTCCTAGCCAGGGAAATATCTCCCCCCAAAAAATGTGTACGTGTTTTTTTGGCACACTAGTATATCATCAGCTTTCCTGGTTCTCATATTTGCAGACAGCTTATCATGAGAGTACTTGGCCTCAATAACCATGTGAGCCAATCCTATAATAAATCTCCTCTTATGTATCTACGAGGGCTGTCTGGAAAGTATTCAGCCATATAATATGAAAAATGGAGGCATTTATGGCTGGATTTTTTCCAGACAGCCTTCGTATATCTAAAATATATGTCATATTTACCATTTTAATGATTTTAAATGTATAGTTCTCTGGCAATATGTACACTCATATTGTTCTGCAACCATCACTACCATCCTCCCCAGGTTCTTAATCAGAGGTTATAATGGCTGAAAGGGACCATAAGAACTATTTGTTCCAACCTTCTCATTGCCATTTGTTCCAACTTTCTCATTGCAAAGAAGAGGGAACCATGCCTACAGTGGGCTGCCCAAGGTCATAGAGCAAGTTAGTGCCAGGGGGCTTAGCTTGCATTTCTTTCTTTTTAAAGGTTGAACAATATTTTATTGCATTGTTCAGGGTTGACTAATACAACATGCAATGAAATATTATTCAACCTTTAAAAGGAAGAAAATTCTGACACATAGTACAACATGGATGAACTTTAAAGACATTAAGTGAAACAAGCCAGTCACAGAGATAAATACTGTATGATTCTACTTACACAACTATCTACAGTAGTCACATTCATAGATACAGAAAAAAGAATGGTGATTGCCAGGGGCTGAAGAGAGGGAGAAATGCGGAGTTATTGTTTAGCAGGTACAGAGTTCCAGTTCTGCAAGATGAAAAAGTCCTGAAGACTGGTTGCACAATAATGTTACTTAATACTTCTGGAACTAAACACTTAAAAATAGTTAAGATGGCAAACTGAATGTTATGTATTTTGCAATAATTAGAAATAGGATAAAAATTTTTAAAGGATCATGCTGTAGTGATACATGGTACATTGTCATGAACTTCAAATCCAATAAAATGTGGTATACAAAGGCCCCAAATATTTAACTTGTGTAGAAACACTCTTCTCCTTCTAATGAAAGTTTCCTCATCTAATATTTAAATAGAGAAAACTGCAATGCTTCAGTTATTTTAGTCATGGGGAAATACATTGGTATGAGAGGACGTGAACATACTTTTTAAAAATGATTATTATGCATCAAGTTGACAATGCACTGTAGAATTGTATGCCTGAAACCTATGTAATCCTTGCTAACAAATGTCACCCCAATAAGTCTAACAATAAAAATGAATTAAAAAAAATAAAAAAAAATAAAAGTGTTATTGCTTTTATGGGGCAAGCAATGCAAGCAATCTTATTTAGGTCACAACAGTTACTGTAAACATCCCAAGGAGAGCATATTAATAACAGCCACCCACTAAGGACCTGGTTTCAACCATGTAATGTCATGCAGTCAGTGGAAGGAAGGCTGGGGGAGAATTTGCTTGGAATTTAGTAATTAGAATGTTAGCATCTTTTTGTAGTTCAATTTAGATTTAGAAATAGCAAATAGAGACAATATTTTAAATTAGGAATTTGGACTAAACAGTGTCTAAAGGGCTTTCTGCCCGTAAATCATAATGATTGATTGCTTACTTGATAAAAAATAATCAAAGAACCATCCTAACTATTTATATCAATTCTTGATTCTGCTACTAGTAAAGGAACCACCTGCCTGAGTCTATCAGTGTGGTCACATAGAAATGCACTGAGCTAAGCCCCCGGCACTAACTTGCTCTATGACCTTGGACAGCCCCACTGTACGCCTGGTTTCCTCTGCTCTGAAATGGGAAAGTTGGAACAAATGCTTCTTATGGTTCCTTCCAGCCATTATAACCTCTGATAAAGAACTTGGGAAGCTTAGTAGTAATAGCCACAGAACAAAGGTGTGAGTGTACATAATGCCACAGAATTGTATACTTAAAATCATTAAAATGGCAAATACTATGGTATATATTTTACCACAATATAAAAAGATAAATTTAAGCTTTTTTTTTTTAATAACCAGGAAGCAAAACAGCCACTCTGAGCAATAGCTTACAATTAGGATTTGCAGGAAACTGAAATGCTTCCACAAGAGGACTCTGGGCTTGGCTTTTATTTCTTTATATTTAATCAAGTAATCCTTGATCCCCAAAGAAATATTCACATACAGCAGATATGATGCTATTAAAAGAAAAACTTTTTATAAAACAGTAACACCTTCAATACTGTAACCACCCTCCCATTCACCATTTGAGTCCAATCTGTATATATAAAGCTTTCATAAACTGAGCCTCACTTATATACAATATGGTCAAGAGAGATGCACCCTGGCCCAAATCTCACTCTCAGTTGACCAACTACTCTCATTTCCTCTAGGTTTAGAAACTAAGCAACTCAACTTCTGGCTCAAAGGCAGGGGACAAATTTATTACCTTCTACCAGGCTTTAAAGATCCTAGAAGTCACCTCTACACTGAAAATCAATATAAGATTTTTTTAAGGTATTCGTTTGTGTCACTTGTATGAAAACAATGGTCTCAGAAAAGAGGATTGATTAACTTTCTTACTTCCCTTTCCTCCCTTGCTGTGCATGCTGCCCTTTGTTCCATCAATCCAAAAGTTGTTTTTATATCCAGTGGGATGGAGGGAGAAATCAGTGTGATTTTCAAATGGTGAAATCTGTCAAAGTTCCAAAGGCTCTTGTGATACAAATCAGGTCATTATATACAGACTTAACCCCGAATTAAATAAGGGAAATAAAAACCATTTATAACTCAAAGTAGCTAGCAGTGATAGGTCAATACACTGATTGGTCAGGAACCAATTACAGAGACACAACCGGGTGCCTGGAGGATGAAAAGAGGTGGGTTGCACCTAGGCCTGGCCCAATCCTCACACACCCAACCCTCATCACCTACCAGATACAGGCAGGAAAGTGGTGTCCAAGAAGCGGACTTCCCTTGCCCACTTGCTCTGAACTGGCAAAGATATCATAGAAGTCTCAGTCCCACCACATTTTCCTACCATATTAAGGTGTATTGAGGTTCAAGCCACTAGAAGATTCAAAATATTTCAGCAATGACCTCTGCCATTCTAACAGCTATGCTGGGATTGCCAACTCTGGATGGCATCCCTCAAGCTTCCTTCGGGCCTAGGCTTTGAAATTCTCTACCTTCCCCAGTTTCTTCTATATAGAATGCAGCAAGACAAAGAATGGAGTAAAGATTGGCAATAAGAGTGAAAAGAGGAACTAAAAAGGAAGAAGGAAGCTTCCTAACAGAATATTTGCATATGGAAGATGAGCAGGGCTGGAGTGGGGGACTTAAGTTATTTAATTAATTTATTTTTTTTCAATTCATTTTTATTGTTAGACTTATTGGGGTGACATCTGTTAACAAGGATTACATAGGTTTCAGGCATAGAATTCTACAGTGCATTGTCAACTTGATGTATAATAAGTTCACCACCTAATGTGACTTCTCTTTCCATCACCTTAAATCACAAAGAACCTGAGGACCCAAAGCACACAGTTCACTGACAATGTTGGGCTCCACCTCTCTTCACATATTTGGAGTTACTGAACCCTTTCAGAATCTGTTGAAAGCTATGAACCCCAGTCACTAGAAATATGTGCATTTACATATAATTTTAGAAGTCCTTTGATGTCTCTAAAACAGTATGTCCCCAGCTGATCAGACACTTGTTTATAATTCAGATTAGCAAATGCTCTTTGGAAATTTCTAATTCAGCAGGTCAGGAAGGGAAAGTAGCCTTAAAAATCAAAACTCTACAGATGCTTCTTAACTTCATGGAAACTTGAGAAAGACTGCTTAAGAGCAGTAAGTCCCTAAACTAGCTGAGTATTAGAATTGCTTGAGGAGATTTATTTTAAAATATGGGTTTGTAAACCTCATACCCAGATCTACTAAATCAAGGTCTCATAGTGGAAGATGTATGTAGTGGAAGGTGGTGTTGAAGCCCAAGCAGCTTCAAGAACTTCAGGTCCAGCAGTCTCTGGACCAAAAATAAACAATAGCCCACGTCCAACTCCATCCAAGCTGCCTCCTTGGTAGTTTGGTCTGGCCAGGGCCCCAGTGGCCATGATGAGTACCAGTTCACTCACTGCTTGACATACAACCAACATGGAGCAGAGTGCTTTCTGCCCTGGTTCCTCTAAGTAAACTTACAAAATGTCAGCTGGATGAAGGCAGGGATGGTTATCTGTTATGCTCGTTATTTGTATCCTCAGTGTCTGGTGCAATAGCTGGCACAAAGAAGGTTCAAGAAGTATTTATTGAGTAAATTAATGGATGAATTAATACATAAGTTATATTAATTTAGCTGCCATATCACAAGATTAAATCCACTAAATTGGAGTATGACTGTGAATCTGTAGATTGCTTTCTATGGTCAACAAGCCCTCTAAAGATAACCTTCTAACTGGAAATCAATATGATACTATTTTAGTAATATTATCGGTATCACCACTGACCAAATTCTAAGTATGTTTTCCATGCATTATCTCATTCTATCTTCAAAGTAAGCCAGTGACATAATTCTAACTATCTTTTTTGTGGAGAGGCTTAGAAAGATTATTTGCACAAAATCAATTAAGTAGAGAAACTTAGATGTGAACTCAAGTCTCTAAAATCCATGCTTTTAACCACGTAGCCATTTTTACATGTAAAATGGCCCATTGTGAACTAAAAATTATATTTCAAATATAATTAGTAATATTAAATCCAGATGGGATGTTGGTGTCTTCTAAAGGCTTTTAATATGGCTTGGATATTTTTTTTTATTTTTTTTTATTTTTTTATTTATTTATTTATTTATTTTGCTTTTTGTTATGTGGGCAGCTCCCCGGCTGGGAATCGAACCTAGGCTGCAGTGCTGACAGTGCCAGCGCCAAAGCCTTAAGCTGCCACACCATCAGGGAACTCCCTAATATGGCTTGGATTTTAAAGGTACAGAAACATTTAAAGAAAGCTAGAAGGAAATATGCGTATCATTGTGGTTAGGTAAGAGATTTGTTGAGTTCCTATTCTGTGAAAAGGGTCCTTGAGGAAGTTACAATCTAGTTGGAAAGATAAAACCTATGCAGGTGGAGAGGCTTACTGGAGGATGTGGGTTAAGGTTGGACATGAGCATCATAAAATGCAAAAGGAATAGGTAGAACATTTCAGATAAAAGAATGGTAGGAGCTGGAGTAGGAAAGGCAGTTTGAAGACAATCTATGAGCAATAATTTGTTTATACTACTTTTTATTATATCATTAATATCATTATGTATGTTCAATGTAGAGAAAATAAAATATACAAATAAAAAGTGTACATCTTCTATAAGCCAATCCCCCAAAGAATCCTTTTGGTGTCTATTTTTCCAGAATTAATTCTAAGTATATTTGTGTGTGTATTTATTTAGACATATACATATTGTCTACATGCATTTATTTTCCTATTTACAGATTTATGCATGCATGTTGTATCTTTATATATGCACATATTTGTATATTTATAAAACACAAATGATGTTTGTGTAGCTCAGTGGGAAGTCTCTCAAGGAACTACAGGAAAACTTTTCACATCCACAGGCACAAAATCACCATCTCTCCTTCACCACCCTCAAGTCCACACCCAGTGCACACACTAAAATCGATGGTACAGTAATTATTTAATAACAAAGAAAAGCATTCTAACATGTTGTTAAGAGAAAAGGTTATTAATATATACCACATGATCCCATGCATATACTTAAAGATAATTATCTTTGTATGTGTATTGTAAAATTAAGAGAAAAAGACTAGAAGGAAAATCTCAAAAAGTTAAGCTGGGAGAAGGACACTTGGATGATATTTTCTTCTTTATGATTTATGATTGTTTCCAATTGTCCCTAGTAAACATGTGTTATTTTGTAATCTGAAAAAAAGCAATGAAATGAAACAAGCAATATGTAAGCACACAAATAAATTCAAAACGGCCCTGAACATTCTGCTCAAGATGTGTCCTATATTTCTGAACTGCTAACAACGAAGTAGCATGGACCAGAAGACCAAGGAAGCAAAGCTCTTGTGTTGGCCAAGCCCTGACTTCAAGGCATTGATTGGAACCTGCCTTCCACGTCGCCTTTGCCACATACGCCGGGTAGGTCAAATATACGCAGAGCAACGAAGCTTCAACTGCGGGGAAGGGGCAAGGGTGAGGACACGTCCTCTAGATGCCACCGCCTTAGCGCCGCCTGCTAACACCTGTGGTCTAGACCTGACCGTGGACCCCATTCCCCCGGTTCAGCCCACTGCACCACCGGCTCTATCGGCTCTGGTGGTTGCTTGCTTTGCAGCATCCCCACGTGAGCTGGCCGGGCCATGGGCACCAGGGGCAAGTGAGTAAAGCCCTCTGCTGTTCGCTGCTGCCTGCAAGGAGCTTTGTCATGCTTGGCACCCAGCGGCTCTTCGTCAAGTTTCACCTTTAGTGACACAACTTTTCCGTGTTTCTTTTTTAAGCAGCCACCACATCACGAGGCTAATGAGCACACTGAGGGTTGTAATAAACCTGCTTGCCAGATCCACAGCGACACAGGGATGCTGGTTAACCAGACCGTCCACCGTCACCATCCAGTTCCCAGTTAGTAAAAAACAAACGCTCCCTGGAATGAGAACAGAGAGGAGTGTCTGGCCCTGTTTCTAGGGGAATGGCTCACATTGTTCCCAAAGCTCCGAAAATCACTTGCAAATCCAAGAGCTCTTGAAAGTCTCCTTGTTCAGTTAACCCCCCCCCCCCCGCCCATGGGAAGAGGCAAGCATACACATAGAGAATCAAAGGCAGAATAAGCAGGTAAATTCACAGTACTTTCAAAGTCACGGTTGAAAGATTCTGAAAATATCTAAAGGCATATTCAAGAACTGCACTCAGCCTGCTTATTTAGGCTGTTTACTTCTACTTTTAACACCAAGATAAATATTTTAAGAACTCAATCTGTTTACTAACTCCCAGTTCAAGAACAGTAAAAATGCTGCTTACATGATTTGGAGGGATTTTTGAGAACTGGGTTTCATGTTTCTTATTAAACTTACCTATAACTGTGCAATAGAACTATCACTGTTAATTATGACTATTAAACATAGGTTCTGCAGCACAAACACTGCATGATTCCAAACTTTGAGAAGTATAATTAATATGCTTTTTTAAAGTGTGTGTCTCTGTTAAGAAGATATATTTTTGGAAATATTATCTAACTGAAGACAGCATAAATCATGAAAAATATAAAGCTCATACTTTTTTTCCTATTTAAAACGAGTCACATAATAAGTAATGAAAAACTTCTCCATGGAAGGAGAGGGAGGTCCGTTTGCTTAAGTTAGTATAGATATCATGGGAGAAAATCCAGAAATGAGAACCCTTCAATGAGTCTAGCATACAGTAAGGAACATCATTTGATTAATGAAAACCACTGACATCTGTTGACAAGAAAAGTAGGAGACAAAAAGAGGAAAGCAGAGGAGAGAGAATAGGGTTGGGTTGAGAGAGAAAGAGAAGGGAAATGATACATTCGATTCTGGTGACAGACAGACTGAAAGCATATTACATGTAATGGTAAAAAAAATAAAATAAACAATTGAGAGTTTTACCCAGCAGTGAATTAAGAGGAAGTATAATGTTTAGAACAAGTGAAACAAGTTCCTAGAGTTCTGGAAAAAGGTACTATTATTTCCAAACTGACAGATGCTTAAATCTTGAATGTCACAGTCATGGCCAAATGAAGGGCAAAGTACATGGAAAGTAGAAAGTCAATGTCCAAGGCCAAAGAGGAAGAAAAGGGCACTCCTGAGGTAGGACTGGGTTTCTTTCATCTCTATGTGCCCAGGCCCAGCACAGTGCCTGATGTGTAAAAGTCACCCAAGAAATGTTTCTATCTGTTCAGCTGCACAGCTCTGGAGCAATCATGCATGTACAGGTACACACACTTTTCCTTTCCAAATGGAAAGTAATTTTGTCTTTTTGCAAATCTACATTAGAAAAGTACCAACTGTGTTGCCTAGGGAGGCAGTATAACAAAGTAGTTTAGAGGTGAATTTGAAGTCTGTTCAAACCCTCACTCCACCATCTTGCTAGCCAGTTGAGCTCCAGCTGGCCTCAATCCCTGAGATTCTGTTTTTCTTCATCTGTCAAATGAGAATAATAATCTGTCCTCCAGAGAATGTTATGAAGATTTCATGAGATACTTCATGTCAAATACCTGGCACACATTCAGTGCTCAAGAAAGTTATTTTTAGGACCCCAACCAAAATTATTGCCCCAACCTATCTAGGTGTCAGAAAGTCAACCATTGGCATTAATTACTTTGGGTTAAAGCTCTGCCTTTGGAAATCCTTAGTTAAAATATGAACATCCCCAAGCACCTCAGATTAAGCTACAATGAATCACCGACAGCCTTTCTCCATCATACAACTTTCTGACAAAAACATGGAAATGAGCATAGCATAAACCAGTGAGTTTTGATATGTGCATTGTACATGCATTACACAATTATTTATTGATTACTGCAATGCTAAGCACAGTACTAGTAATCTGCAACCCACCAGTTATGTGACCTCATACAATCTACATAAATCTCTCTAAGCTTCAAATTTCTCATCTCTAAAGACTGTAAATACTAATTACTAGTTCACTGGCTATTGTAAAGATTGAATAAGATATATGTAAAAATAATGCATGCCTGGTAAATAGTAAGTGTTTGATAATTTAGTACTATAATAGTAACAATAACTGTGATTATTGTTATTAAATGAATAAAGCATATCCCTGCTTAAAGGAATTTTTTACCTGACTAGATCATTCAACAAATACTCCTTATGGCCTGCCAAGTACAAGACTCTGTCGACTGCCCTAGTGTGGGGCAGGTGGGGGTCTGATAAGAAACCAAAGCACAAGACAAGGAGACAGTGTGTCAACCAAGGAAGGAAGTATGCTGAAAGGAGAGGTGGCTGGCTAGGTATCAGAAATAGAGTATATACTGAATGATTCTATTTATATTAAATTTAATAACAGACAAAATATGACAGAAATCAAAATAGTAGTTGCCTTTAAAGGAGGGATGACAAGAAAGGGACAGGAGAGAACTTTCTGGGATGTTAAAAATATTCTGTATCTTGATTTTGATGCTGATTACATGGGTGTAAACATTTGTCAAATATTAAGGTTTGGGCATGTTACTGTGTATAATCTTCTATTCCAAAAAAGGAAATTGGGTTCATACTATTTTTTTTTAATTATTCCTTTCTAATTTGGCCTCTTCCTAGGCCTGCCTTTCATCAGAAGATATTCTTATTTCTTTCCAGGTCTCATTGACAGGGTCCAGAAAGAACAGACATGTAGACCTGAGAATTCCCTTGAGCGAAATATTAATTGTCCAAACAAAATCTTAGGTCTCTGCAGAAGCCTGAGAGCAGGCAGCACAAGCAAGTGATCCAGCTCAACCCAAGCCTACTATACCCCATCGAATGTCAACCCAAACTTTATGCCAGCAGAAGCCAAGGAAACTGCCAGAGTTAAAAAGAATCAGCAAGAACACCTACTGTGCTCTGCCCTTTGCCTGTGGGGAAGGTCATCAGCCAGTGACACTAATACCATTTCCACTTGAAAATCAATGTTAAAAGTCATTTAATAGGTCAGAGGCAAGAGTAGGGCATAAGAATTGCTCTACAGTAATCTCAACATACAGTAATTGTAATCTAGGCTTAATGTTTCTTACAAATCCAGATCCTTAATATAACAGTCCTCCAGATTTCTATCATGGCCCAAGAATCAAGAACTTCACTCTTTCCTAATATAACCCCCCCCCCCATTTTAATATTCTGGAAAAAATGCTTTAGAGAAAAATAAATGGCCATCCAATTCAAGGAGAAATTAGACCTGTAGGTTGCAGTGGTGGTCATAATAAGTACTAATTATACATTATAGTATTTCACTTTCTTTGGGAAATTAGTGCATTTACACAGAAATTCCAACCCCTAATAAATGTTTCATCAAGGTATGGCATTCTTCGAAGTGATAAAATGCCACATTTTAAAATGTCAAATCTGATTCAAGTATTTGTAGAAGTGGTGTATCACAAATAGATAAGCTCCATTTCAAGCTAGTGAGGACTGACTAAAGATGAACTACATTATCCTGGACAATGAGACATTCCTCAGCCTGTGCTAAGAAATCCTAATGCTGACACGTCTTCTGGATAGAGAAATGCATATCAGGAACTGCAGACAATGATTTATGCAGATGTTTGCCTTCTCTACTAATCACTAAAACCATATTATGCACCTAATCTTCACATTTAAAAGATACTGTAAAGCTTTTAGCAAGGTAACAAAAATGTAGGATCCCCTCCACCCACCATACTTTAATTTGTATTTTTCTCCATTGAATTGTTTAATCTTGGCAATTATTTTTTATTCCTTTCAAATTTCTCAAATCCAAAAATATAAGCCACAATGAACCACACACAAGAAATCCTTTTTATTAGATATATTTGGAGAGCTGCAACACATTCTGGTTGTTCTATGTTGATTGTAATTCCCAGAATGAGTCGATTTGAACATAAAACAGCACAGCTTCAAAGAGACCTGGAATGTTAACAGTTTTCATCTCCTCACTCACTGCCTCACAAATCAGCTCTCCAAGTTTAGCATCCAAAGCCTCATCACAATTCTTTCTCCAATTCTGACCCTTTCTCAAGGCAACCATATATTCCCCCTGCTGTAGGCATTGACTTCAACCCCTTCCTTCACCCCCACAGCTCAATTTCTGCTTGGCACCGAGGCCCCAAGCCAACATCCATTCCTGCCACAACCTCACTCACAATTCCAACCCAAGGATGCATACTTACCCCTTTTAATGGCTTGAACTGTACTGGAAAGAGACATAGAAGAAGCAGTACTAAGTAAGGGAGAAGATACAGTATCCCTAACCCATGTCCCGACTTGCTTCTCCTTCTACCTTCAGCCTCTGTTGATAAAGAAGCTACAGACTACTAGAAATAAGAGGATTGAAGGCAGTGTGCACTCATCTTCTATACCTATCCCCAAGAACAAACTACATTTCAGATTAGAAATCTCCCTGGCCACACCCCCTCACCAAGGCTGCAATCACCATCTTCAACCCAGAAGAAAATATGGGGCTTATAATATTCCAAAAAGCACTAATGAACATTGATTTATTCACAGGTGAAAAAACAAGTCCTTACATGAGTAACAGGAAGACTATGGTTGTTAGTTTTTTAATAAGAGTTCACCAGCCTCATTCTTTCTTGTGGGTAAAATACCTCTAAACACCTGCTTTGCCTGGCCCAAGCCTGAGAAAGACATTTACTGGATGCTATTACAGTAATCCACCAAGACTAAGATGATCTTTTAGAATGGAATTCAAGGTTCGAGACCTGATATGCTGGCTACCTGACCACAATGTCCTGTTTTTCTTAGGTATCATTAGAGTGGCCATTGGAAAAGGCCAGGAAGTAAGGAGAAAATGATCTGTGTCCATAAATGCACTTGGGCACCACAACTCGTTACAGCAACAGCTGTGCAAGTGGCTGGCTTCTTGGACTATGCCTGGAATTGTCCTGCATTGCCCAGCAGCCAGTATGAGCCCAGCCTGAAGTTGGTGCTGGCTTTCCCAACAAGAGAAAACATAGCCCACGTGGTCTTGAAACTTGCCTGGAGTGAGATGGCTCTGTGGCTAAGCACACGAGAAAGGGTTGTACGAAAAACACACCCAATTCCAAACAGGTAAATACAAAACAAATGGCAGTTTTGGAATCAAGAGTCATGTAGCAATTTTATTCAATCCAGATATTTCCTTTTATCTATAGCAGGCGGCATGCTTTCCAAGTGCCACAGGAACGGTTACAGTAAAGCAGATACATCCTTAACTGAAAAGATCTTATGTGACAAGGTAAGAGTCAAAACTAAGCAAATATCTGATTGAGCAAACAAATGTTATGCTTTGTTCTTCCCTCAAATGGAAATAGATCCTCCTGTTCAGGAGCTGAGTATCCCAAATTATATACACATCTATCACTTTCAAAGTTTATTCAAAGCCTAAATAAAAACACAAAAGATGATTTGCTGCCCAAGTGGCCATTATAATAATTTCAAAGAGAATCAAATTGCCCTATACTATGCCAAACAGGGCAGTCTAACTTGCCTGGTTACATAATTGAAAAGGTTATCCAAAAGATCGTTGTCCATCACTGGCCTTAACCTCCATGAGTTGAAGAAAACGTCATTTAAAACGACAATCAGCAATTGGTATGCTCTGAAAGCTATATTTCATTAAGTAGCACAAAATAATTTACTGATTACCTACTATCTGTGCTTTAAAAACTCTATAAACGCTATACTTTATCATAATCTTCTATGTACTTATCACAGGCTGTGGCTTGAACCCAAAATGATGGGGTGGAAGGCTGAATTTAAATGAGCAGTTAGCTACTGAAAAACATACTATGAAATTCATTCAAACTGTTACTAAATTAATTTGACTTGATTCAATCATTTGTCATACCACTGTTCAAAATTAAATGTGCAGCTATTCAAAGTATCTATTAAATGTTCAATCCTATATCTTGCTGTGTTGCAAAGGGTGTGCTCATAAGTTCCTTAGCTTAAAAATTTTTTAAAAATGGCATATATAGGAAACTTATAAATAACCAAAACCTCCTCATGAATATGGTCAATAAATTTTACTGGCAAAAAGTTTCAGTAGACCTGGTGTCTTTCATCCCTAACATAAAAAGTAGTGTTTAAAATTCAGTCATGTAAGACTTTTACCATACTTTAAAGGAAAATATTAAGGACTGTCAGGCATTCACAATTTTGAAAATTCTCTAAATTGACCAGCCAACAGAAAAGCAAAAATGGAACTCCCACTCTTAGCAGCTATAATATTCCTATCTCCTCAGGAAAGTAAACCTCCTTCTTAAAAGCTGCCTTAGAAAATTACTTTAATTTATTCTAATTACAACCGTAATTCCAAATGCTAGGTACACAATTTCTACAGAGACGTATTGGATTTTGAATGCAGTGAGTCAACGTAAGAAAATGTTATGACATATGCCTAGTAAAATTTTCATTACTGAGTTACACAAACTTGCCCTAATGTTTCCAAACTTCATCAGTTATGGACAATTGCAAATTATATTCCTAAAATAGCAACTCATTTCCTGTGAATGAATTTGGTTTCAGGGTCGTCCCAAAGGTAGCCTGAAATAAGCTTAGGTAACTACGCGATGGAAATCAGGAACCAAAATTCCAGAAACAAACTTAAAACACTCCCAGAATCAGAAGGGGAATCACTTACCTAGATCAATTTGGTTCTACAATCTTTAAATTGCATTTACCTTCTTGGGCCCTCAGTATAAAACAAAACCTTTTAACAACCCTGAAGTCCTGTTCTCCTATTCTATGAAGGCCCCTTTTAAGATGTAAAATTAGGAAAGCTCTGGAAATGTGTAGCAGATCTACTTTCCAAGTGACTGAATTATTTGATAGCCTTCAAGCCTTAAAGAGCCAACGGGTATGAGTGGGTCCCAGGAGTTGAACTGTAACCTTGAACCAGACAAGTGGTAACAATGACCCTTAGGACCAAAAGATTTAACCTCCCACCAAACAAACATCCTGAGCCGTTCAACTCCCTGCCTAGTTGGAAGCGAGCTGGCTCCATTTAGAAACAAGGACAAAGTCCCTGAGCTGAAGACTTTGACAACTTTCCATGGGGGAGGGCTGGCGCTGGGAAATAAAGCTCTGAGAGATGGGGAAAGGTGAAAAGATGAGAAAAGGGAACAGGAAAAGGACTGGGAGAGAAGCGGGTCCCAGCTTTCTGGAAGAATTGAGGCCCCGTGAAGGAAAGCTGGGGCTCTCCCCCCTCACTGCAACCCCACTTCTGTGTTGATCAGCATGGGTCGCTGCGGTTCATTGCTGGTGTAGCCCACTCCAGAGTCTGCTACGTGGCCATTCCGGACACTTGCACCTACGGCACCTGCCTTTTCCCCACTATACCACACCCCTTCTGTGCCTCTCTCGGCACCTGGCTATCCAAGGATGCTGTCTTCAGTTTACTGCCAGAGCTACTACTCAAGGACCTCAGCAAAGCAAAGGCGAGGACAGGAGGACCAATGAGGAGCCTCTTCCTTCTCCTGAGTTCTCCCGACTCTGAGCCCTGCCCCGCTGCAGCTCCCCAAACCTCTGGAGAGAGGCCCCAAGGCCGAGATGCGCACTCCAGGGCACTGGCAGCTGAGCGCGCCGGGCCAGGTGGCTAAAACCCGTTGAGCGGAGGGAGGGCACTTTCCCTTCCCCAGAGGCCCGCTCCCGCTGGGCACTAGTGGCAAGGGGACAACAGCCTTTGTTCTCCCGGGGCTTGGCTTGGCTGTACTGCCGAGGAGCATCGCGGGCGGCGTCAGGCACCGGAATTGCTCACTTTTTCACGCGGCGTGTCGAAGAGTGCAAGCTCCTGCCTTCTAAGAGGAGGAATGGGAGGGAGTAGGGGGTGTGAGGGGAAAGGGAACGTGGGGGGAGGGGTTTTGCATTTTGGCCAGGCTCTTTGTTTGCATTGGGGGCGGGGAGAAGGGGTTGAAGGAGGATCCAAGCTTGGATTGTGACAGTCGGGCATTATCCTGAGTATGTAGCCATGTTCCACACGCGCAGCACACATATGCACACACGCACACACATGCACTCGCAAAGACAGGCGGCCAACGTGTAACAGACAGCGCTGTTCCTGGCGCTCTGGGCTGCAGCAGCTTCCGCTGCCCGCAGCGCCACCACGGTGTGTCCAGAGGGGGAGTGGAAGAAACTGGAGGCACTCGCGGGGCGACAATTCCACGAGGAAGAAGGAAAAGTGGTGTAAACCCAGAGCCCCTCCCTGAGCAGCCCAGGTTCCCTCCACCTTTCTCGCCTGGGATCGCTTCGCTGAGGTCTTGGGCAGCTTAGGCTCCAGAAGGCCCGGAGCCGCTGAAGAGCGGTGCACACGCGAGGTGGGCAAGAGAAAGCAAGGGAAGGGAAGCAGGCGGACTCGGCAGGCGGGCTTACCCTTAGAAGCATCTTTCTCCTCTTTGGGCTTGGTCACCTTTCCACTCATAGATCCCAGCTTGCTTGACACAGTACGCCCAGGAGACAGAAGTCCTCGCCGAGCGGGCTGGACTTGAGAGAGTGCTTAGGGCGGCAAGACGTGACCGCGAGCTTCCCTTGGTGTGGCTCGGGGCGGAATCCGCTTTTCCCCACCACTGCGGCCGCCGCCTCTGCCTGAGAAAGAGTATGGAGGAAAGGAGAGGGGTGAAGGAGGAGTCGCTGCTGCTGCTGCTGCCTCTGCCGCCGCCGCCGCCGCCGCGGCGAGCCCCAGCGGCCGGCCGCAGGAGGAGCCGCTCGTCTGGTTCAAGAAGTGCAGACAAAGCGGCGCGGCGCTCCCTCCGCGCCCCTCGCCCTCCACTCCTGCTCGCCCACCCGCCTGCCAGCCCAGAACTGCACTCGCAACCCCGGGGCCGCCGAGAGAGGCGACCCGGGCTCCCCGATTCTGCCGCCGGCCTCCCCCGGCTCCACGCGGGCCGCGCGGGGAGTTGCCTGGGTGGACTGCCCCGCGCGCCAGCGGGCTGCTTTCTTCCCTCTCCCAACCCGTTGCGAGCCGCCAACTCAATCAAAATAAAACCCAGAAGAAGGGTTTTAAGAAATCAAAACAAAGACGAAAAATTCACTTAAAAATAGCGAACCTCCCCAAAAGGGAAATGTTTGAACATGTGATGAGCAACGTGTGAGCCTGTTACACCGCAGAGCCGCGCAGCTCCTCGACCGCGGAGAATGGAGAGGGGGAGATTCACCTCTTTCTGTTTAATCAATTTTCAGGTTCCTTTTTTTTCTGGCCAAAATGGGGACCCGAGTTTCTCGTGACAGAGGAGCAGGAACCGATAGCCCTTACCTGGTCTCTGTCCCTATACCTACACCCACTCGGAGCTCGCCCGCTCCTTTGCTCGCGCTCTCGTTCCAAAGAACTCTCGGGTCCCTAAGCCGAGACTCAACACGGTAGCGCCTTCTACATCCAAGGCAAGGTGTGGGCACGCGGCGGGGGCGGGGGCCGGGTAGGGCGGGGCTGTATGCTGCCACCAGCCCGCTGTAGTAAAGGGCGAGCTCGGCAGGGGCGCGCCGACGTCACTTGCTGGTTGGCAAAACCCCTGCAAGCCCCCAGAGAGCAGCCAAGCTTGTCAGCCGGGGGTCTCCCGGGCCCTATAGGGCCCGTAGGGCCCGTGGGCGTCGCCCGAGCGGACTCACACAGTTGCCAAGATAGGAGTGTGGCATCGCCCCCCACCCACCCCGCACTCCTCCTGTTACCCACTCTGACCCCATTGCCTGCAGTCCCTATAGCGCTGTTGGCCCGCACTGATCGCCACCTACACTTTGGGGATTCCGCTGTTGATCACTGCCTGCACCTAACCGGTGAATCTCAATCTGGGAGTCGGTGACTCCTCGCCTCCTCCAGCCAGCTGCCCAAATTGAAATGGCCGGGCTCTCTCTGAGAATGGTGTGCTGGGATCTGCGTATCATTAGGGTACAGAGTAAAACTGACCGCTGCGGTTGCCACCTCCCACTCCCACATGCAGGCTCCGCCTCTTAGGGTTGGTCGCTCTTGTTGTCAAATAGGGAGTAAAGAGTGCCCACCCTCCTGGACGGCCAACACTAGGGAAACAGTGAAGTGGGACGGAGGGGGGCGTTGGCGAGTGCTAGAGAGATGAGTGGAATCGACATGTCGCCTGGGACACACAAGTGACAAACTACAGGGAAGGTCCATGAATATTTGAACTAGAAGGAACACTGCTCAGAAATTGTACCAGAGATGGCCAATGGAGGAGGAGAAAGAGCCAAAGAAAGAGCAGGGAGTACAGGTTAGCCCTTGGGCGTCCTGGGAAACTCTTTCCACAATGGCCCTTTCTGGGCGCGCCTATATCCAGACCGACGCTCTGCTAAGGGACTGGGGTGGCTGCCAGCGGGATTTAAAGCCACCCATTAATCAGAACATAGGCTCCAAACTGGCAGTGGAGACACGGCATCCACTCCCATGGATAAAATCTGTTTCTTCTCCTCCCACCCCACCCTATTCCCTCCTTAATTCGGTTTCGTTAATGGCATTAAACCAGGCCAAGAAATTATATAGATGGATTAGTCCTACAGAATCCCAGGAGGTAATGCAATTACAGGAGCCTGCTCTGGCTTTCAAGACTAGGAGAGTGGGCTGCCCCTTGCCACTAGCATGAGTCTACAGGTTTGCAACTCTCTAAATTCAATTTGCAGCCTCTGTCCCAGGTCTGGGAGGAACTCCAGATCTGTTTTTCTTGTAAATATCTAATAATCTGGAAGTTAATGACACAATGTGATTATCCAACCCAAGGTTTGGCCATTAATTAAAAACAGTAGTCTCAAAAAGAAGAAATTTCTCTTCAAGTGATCTGAATTCAAAGGGGATGGAGACTTCGGTGGGTTTAGAGGAAAGGTGGGAGAAAGAGGATAATAGAGGCCTTAGTTTACACACAATAATAGCCACTTATCATGGGTTTAGTGCCTACCCTGTGCCAAGCAGCATGCTAAATAGTTTACATTATTATCTTATTTCGTCTTCACAACCAGCCTAGGAAGTGTTGAGCCTTTTATTTTTATTTTACCAAAGAGGAAATTGAAGCTCAGAGAGGTTAATAAACTTGCCCAGAGGTCACACAGCTAATAAGTGACAGAGGTTGGTTAAAAACCGAGAACCAGGGTAGAAACCACATGGGCCTCTTCTTAGACAGTGCTCTTCCATTATTCCATATGGTCTCTCAACACCCTTATCAGCCTCTTAAAAGGATGAGGGAAGCACATTTTCACTGAATCTAGCTGCCAATCCTAAAATTCTAGGCCTTTTCAAACTCCCTTAACTCAGCGCATTCAAACACACAAACACACACTTCTCACTTATATACACATAACATTTACTTTATCCACATTACCCTGGTAAGCAACAAGAGCTTCCTTGGGGAAAAGAGTCAGTCTTTGTCTTGGGAGATATTAAGCATCATACTTATATCCATCTTGAGTGTCTCAGCTTTCCAGCCACATTAAAATTTCCAGCGAAGTTCTCTGTACAGATCAGAACTCCCTCACTACCTCAACCACTATCACTAATGGCACTCCAGCTGGAAGTTAGATATTACCCTGTTCCTTGAAGGATACTAATAGTTAACAGATGACTAAACCTAAGTTAGTTAACGTGATGGAGGTAACTTGAAGAGATATCTGCTTAGGAGTATTGTGGAGTCTGTCTGTCCATGAACACCAACAGGTCAAATAAAATGTGGTTCTTCACCATAAACCACACTGCAAAAGAAATAGAAAACAAAGAAAATAGACACTAAATGCAAGAAAAATATAGTGATATGTGTCCCTTTAGGGGCAAATCAATTACATTGTAAAAGCATTCATGATAGAGTCCAAGGATCATGAATATTCAAGTGCCAGAATAAGTAATCTCATCTAAAGGAAGTTTCTGAGGACCCTGCTAGGGAGGTCACAGGCAGCCTATTTTGTGAAAGGCAAAGGGGTTTTCCTTTCTTCAAAGCCCTAAGAGATGTTTAATATGAAAAGAATTTTGTTCATACTGGCTCATAAAAAGGCATGCTCCAGTGCCTCGCCCCCAAGCTAATAAGTAATTTGGAATGGTCAGTTGGAAGAAGAACTGTGTGAAGGCATTCAGGGATGCCCTTTTCCCCACCATCAAATGAACTCAGTCTTGAGGCATCTCATTAATGTCTTGGATTGTCTGTAGTACTTCATCTTCCCCATCCAGATCCTTCTGTCCCCTCTCACTAAGGTGGAAGTGCATTTTCAGTTTAGCAATTTGCACTACCCAATCACTTCACATTTCTCTACCTTGTCACTATGGTAAAATGGTCCCGTCCATCTTGTCTCTGGCTGTTCTATTGCAGAGAACTCCAAACAGCTACTAAAACATGGGACACAGGGGGTTATCCTGTGTAGTCCAGTAACTTAGTCCTGGAATTAAAGCAATATTCTACAACAAAATACTGCATGGCCATTCCTCTAAAGAGTGGGATTGTTTCCTGGAGTAAGGGGCAGAAGCTTGGGTCTTTGGTAGGAAAGGGGAAAAGGCCCTAAAAGTCTCATCCTCTTGGCCCTAACATATCCTGGTGTCTATTTAATGCCAGACCCAAAAATGCCTCCATACACAAGTTTCTGGATTCCATGGTTGCTCATCCTCTAGTAAATCTGAGCAGTGTTCCTGGGTAAGATGCCATGAAGTTTCATTCTTGGTGCTGGAGGTTAAAGTTAGGAAGAGTGGGGGCACAGAGGACAGATACACTTCGGGCTTTCTCCTGGCTGGTGTAGACTAGTTGAGTGTAGAGCCATTGTCATCAGGCAAGACCAAATTAGATGTTTTAGTAACAAGACTGCTTCTCACCAGACCAAATGTGTTCTTCATTTAAGAAAAATCTTCACAATAGAAAACTGGTTCAAAAGGAGGCATCCTGGCATAACCTATACTTCCAGCCAGAGTTCTTGAGATCAAAAGGGGCCCACTGGACAAACATCTGAGAGTTGAAAATCACTTTAATTTTAAACTCATGCCTCAGCAATTTCAACTTTGAGATCCATATACAAGAGCTCTGCAAGAATTCATTTCTGATTCAAACCCTACAGTGCTGATCTACATCTTGGGTTAAGATTACTTTCTAGGAGTTCCCTGATGGTCTAGTGGCTTAAGGCTTTGGCGCTGGTGCTGTCAGCGTTGCGGCCTGGGTTCGATCCCCAGCCAGGGAGCTACCCACATACCAAAAAGCAAAAAAAAAAAAAAAAAGATTACTTTTTGTTGAAATCTCAGGTGAGTTGGTAGATCTCTATAACAAAAGATTTGGTTAAGATAATCTCCAACATGGTGCTAGTTTTAAAACATGGCCACTGAGAGGCAGGCACTGTGACCTCTCCCCTTAATTCTGGGTGGGCTTGTAACTGCTACAATCTCTACAGTATGGTGGGGGTATGTTCTATTAGTTTTAAGCTAGGTTAGAAAAGGCCATACAGCTCCTGCCTGGCCCTCTTGGTATGTTTGTTTAGGGAAAGCCAGCCACCATGCATGAGTGTGCCTACCGTGAGACCGCCATGCTGGAGAGTTCCCATCTGGGCTCTGCAGCTGACAGTGCTAAATGAGCTCTGGGATGACAGCCAGCATTGATTGCCAGCCAAGCAAGAGACCCATCTTGGATGTCCAGCCCAGTCAAACCACCAAATGACTGTGGCCCCAGCTGACATCTGACTATAACCTTGTGACAGCCCCTCGGTGGAGAACTATTCAGTAGAGCCCTTCTCAAATTCCTGGCTTCTCAAATTCCTGACACATAACATTAAATAGACATTTTTAGCTCCTATATTTTAGGGTAATAAGCTATGCAGAAAAAGTAAGTAGAATAGTGATCATCAATTTCTCCTAATCCTGTATACATATGCCACTCCATCTTCATCATTTAGAGGTACTGTCCTCCTGAATCCAGGCTGGTCTCATGACTTGATTTTACCAATAGAACATGGCTGAAGTGATGCTATGCCAGCCCCAAGCCTAGTGTTTAAGAGACTTAGCAGTTCCACTTTACTGCTAAGGGAAGTATGTAGCATTTAAGAGGGCAGACACCCTCAGACCTGTGTTGTGTGGAAGCCCAAGCTGGATATATGGGAGACCATGTAAAGGAGAACTAAAGAACCCAGCTGATGGCAGGAACCAAGGCTCCAGATATATGACCCCAGAAAAGCCATCGCAGGCAGCTTCCAGCCATTCAAGCTGTGAGTCTCTAGATTTAATGGAACAGAGAGGAGCCTGCCTTGTTGTACCCTTTCCAAATTCCCTACCCACAGAATTGTGGGCAAAATGGTTTTCTTAAGTCTCTCGGTTTTGGAGTGATTTGTTACACACAACAATAGATAACTGAAATGAGAATCCTGGAATCACTTTTGGACCGAGCCATCTCTGTTTCTTGAGCTTCTATAGACCAGAATGGGTCTTAAGATTGGGTAAAAGTTATGACAGGGAGATAACAGCTTAACACTGAGATCTTCCCAATATACTTATATATATATGATTTTCTGCCTCCTGTGAAATTTAATATTTGGACCACTGTAATGTGATATTGAGATGTCTGTCAGGAACAGACATCTTTAAATTTTTTGCCACTTCCTCCTTTAGTGAAGGAGTAAACAATGAGTTACAGCTTGTTCAAAGATATACCCTCACTCCGAAACAAGGAACATCACTGGACAACATAGGCACTCCATCCACAATCCCTATCAGTTCACAGCATTCAGAAGCTCCTGTCTCAAGAAAAATGGGCAATCAAAGGTGGCCTTTTCCTCAAGCATGCTCCCAATTTTCTCTATGTAAGAAACAGAGGACATAGCCATTGTGTCTCTCAGTAAATAACACACAAAAGATCACAGCCTAGGTCAGTTTCAGAAGGTTTTCAAATTGTGCTCTTCCCTCCATTGCAGTAGTTATACTGACAATCAACAGAAAACATTGCAGGCAGAAAAATTTTATTTTTTGCAGAAGTCTTGGATGTAGTAGTAAATTGCTAGCACACTTTCCATTTGCTCATGTCTTGAATCTTCAATGAGATTATAAACGTCTAGATGATAAGGACTGGATTAAATTTTTCTAAAACTAACCCCCCCACACACCATTTCCAGTCCATGGTTAACATAGTGTCCAGCACATCAAAGGCAGAGTAAATTGACTCATCATTCTAACACCATTTATTTAATTTACTGGGTTTCTTGCTCTGTACTGTATATTTATCCAGATTATGCCATTTTATACTCAAAGAAACCCTATGAGTTAGTAGCTATTATTATCTCCATTTCCCAGATAGAGAAACTTGAGAGGTGAAATAACTTACATAAGATCTCACTAAGAAGGAACACCCATGATTGAGATTAAAGTAGTCCTTCTGCTTCCAAAGGCACTGCTCTTTGCACTATATGACACTGCATATTTTATAAATATTATGGAATAATTAGTGTCTCCAAAATTTCTCCAAAGATAAAGCCAAGCATTAAAACAGAGCAGAGATCTCAAGGCTTATTGTGCTTTCACGCATTTCATTTTCTGTCAACACCTGACCCTCACCCCGATATGGTAGACATGAATAGGTGCTACTACCCAGATTCCCCTTCCAGGAATGGCTTGCTGCCAAGCTCTGGGGAGTGTGGTCAGTGGACAGCTTCTAGCTGTCAGCTCCTTCAGATTCTAACTCAGTTGTAGAATCCTGACCTCACCCGAGGTCATCTTCCTGGGACAGCCCACATGCAGTGACTAAGCCAGTTCTGGCCACTTTGAATCAATGGAGTCTATCTGACAGACACTACACTCCACAGCTCCCTGTATAGTTGGCCAAGGCTTTGTTTGGGCCCACTTTGCAGACTAACTTCTCCCTTAGTCAATTCTGACTCTTCCCCCTTCCTTCTCCAGTTGTTGACCCCTAGTGAATGCCTCCACCACAAACTCCATCTGCGTTCAGAGAGTTCAGCTTGTGACTCTTCTCTTTTTCTCTCCTACTCTGTCTTATTGCCCAGTAATACCCCCAATTCACTTTCCCACTTCTGGAATTCTTTACTCTTTTCCACTCCACTTCTGCCAGTGCAGCCTCCAGTGTTATTTCCCTTCTCATGTTCTCATCCTGTCTCCCACTGCTAGGGTCTAGTATGACTGTTTCTTATTTCCCACCCCATATTTATTGAACTCTGTTATATAAAGCCTCCTACCTCCCTACATCATACTGCCAGCAAGGTCAAGATGTACAGTTGTCTGCTTCTGGGAGAGCATCTCATGTCAGTGATAAGAGATTTGCCTCCATGCTGCTAAGCCAGCAAAAAAAGGAGCCTCCTTGAGGGTCCCCACTAGCTATGGAAGAATAAGAAGCAACAGCATAATTTTTCTTCTCTGTAGGTGTGCACTAGAAGAATTATTAAGGCAGCAAGACTAATGACAAAAAAAAAACGGAGGCAATTAATATATAATGCTTTATATAAACTGTCATTTCATTCTTATAACTGTCCTAAAAGTTACATATTTTCATCCTTCACTTATAAATAATTAAAAGAGCTGAGAAAGAGCAATTTACATGCTCAGGTCTTCACAGCTAGTGAATGACATTACCAAGATATAAACTGAGGTCTTTCTATTTCACTTTGCACTGCCAGATGATAACATAGTCAAGAAGGCTTACATACCAGTCTTGGCACTGGTTGGCATGGGCCAGATGATTCTGCAAGAACACATGACTAGTGATTAAGTGATGCTCTGGATTTTGTCTTAGTAGAGAAGACACATCTGAGAGCCACATCAAAGCATGCCAGTCAAGAGAGGTACAGCATTGGAACTCAGGACCCAGGAATCCTCTCCAGAAAACTCTTTAGCCACATCCACAATTCTACACTGCTACTCTTTGGTCTTTTTGCTGAGGTGCAGTGCTAGATTGTTTGAGATTGTCTGTTTTCAGCTCAGCTACCACTACCACTTCTAACCAAGGCCAGGAACAAGGTTACCCAGAAGTCCCTTTTTTATGTGGCTTCAGGTTAGAGTTTGCCACAGAGAGAAATTCATTGAAGACTTGGAAGGTGGGAGTGAAGCATAAATCACTCATCCTCAAAGGCTATGACTGTCAGATAGTGTGGTTTCACAGATCTCTGAGCTCCCACTTCCTGGTCACCTCTTGCATCTAGACCTGGTGAAATCATTAGACACATTTTTCTGATCCTCAGGTATGAAACTTCTGGACCTTTACTCTCCTACCGCCTGCCAATTTATATAACCTAGTTTATATAACCCCCCTCCTTTTGTCGATATTTCAATAGCTCTATTTTTGTAACTATACCTAGACTAATACACATTCCACTCTGAACTTCACTATCAGTCCTATGTTATAAAGTGACTCCCTCAGAAGTCATGTAACTAACATCAAGTCATATAAAGGCCATTTTTCTTTTTCTTCATAAGCCACAGAAGACTCTGGGAAGATGGTCACCTAAGTATGAATTGTTTTTCATTCCTAACTCTAGGCTGCTTACTTATTCTCAGCCAAATAGCTATTAAGGCCTACGCAGAAGAGCTGGATGTGAGAGAGGTCCTAAACATTGTGGGAGTCTCAGCTGAAAGAAATTTTCTAGAGTTTTCTCTTGAGTGCTGAGCAAAGCTTGGATCCAGCACAAGGAGACCCAACACAAGGAGACCAGGAGGTTGTAAAAAACAATATCAGACTGTGTTCCTGGCCTTTTAGGCTTCCAAGGAGCCAAAAAGGAATGAACTAAAGCAGAAGACTAGATCGGTATAGAGGAACTAGGAAAGGAAACATGGGAAGAGGGAAGTTGCCTTCAGACACTTCATTTCTCACCATTTGAGAGCCTACCTGCACTTGGGGAGCTCTTGGAAATCTCTTCCACCATGAGTTGACCCTACTGAGCTGACAAAGCAATAGTTTATAACCATCTGTGTGAGTCCAGCAACCAGTACACAAAGGAAGGTTGATGGAGCAAGCAATGCATTTCTAAAATAAACTGGTGGGATGAGAGACAAATGTCACTTGAACAACAACAGTCATAACAACAAAACAGGAGCACATGCAGAGATTCATGTTCAGCATAATAAGAGACTTTCTGGAACTACAAAATGTGATCCCCCAAACAGTTCAGTAAGTCCATTGAAGGAAAGGATGATGACTGCCTATACCCAAAAGAGAAAAGAGACAGAGGCAGTCATTGTTTAAAAATACAAACAAGGAGCTTTTCTGAGCTAACAGCTATAAAATTTAAATAACTAATTTAAAAAATGAAAAAAAGAACAGTTTAGAATTTAAGTACACTGCTAGAACACCATTGGGTCAAAAGCAAAATCAGAAACTATCTAGAAAACAATTAAAAAGAGCACTTTATTCCAAAATCTACCTAGCACAGTGACTACTGTACTCAAAAATAAAGTAAAATAAAATAAAACAAACATTTTTAAATGTCTTCAATGTGAACAAACAAAGATGAAAAGATAAAGAAATTTTGTATTCATCTTAAGATATTTGGGAAGGAGTCACAAATCAAACTAAAAAGAACAACAAAAAAACTGGAATTAAGGAAATAACCAAAATTGTTCTTTGAGAAGACTAATAAAACAGATAACCCTCTTGAAAGTCTGATTAAGAAAAAAGAAAGAATATTGGCAAACCAAGAAGTGAAAAAGTACACTCAAAAGATTTAAATAATTATGAAATTATAGTACATTAAATTCTATGGCAGCAAATGAAAACCTAGAGAAAAAGCATGATTTTTTGAGAAACCAAAATTAACCCAACAAGAAGTGTTGAATAAGTTGATTATCAAAAAAGAGATTGAAAATGTGAACAAATAGATACTGCTGAAAAAGTCATCATAATAAATGGGTTCATCATTTTTAATTTAACTTAAAAATACAAGTAATTTTAATATCATTTTATATCCCCGGCCATAAAAAAAGAAGGAAAGCCCCTTCTTTTTCCCCCAGTTTTATTGGGATATAATTGACACATCACACTGTGTAACTTTAAGGTATCTAATGTAATGATTTGATACACGCACACACACACACACACACACACATATATATCAAAACATTTACCAAAATAAAGCGAGTTAACACATCCTTCAACTCACATGTTTACCATTTTTTGGTTATAATAGTTAGAATATTAAACTTCTACCATCATAGCAAATTTCAAGTATACAACGCAGTTGTATTAGCTACAGTCACCACGTTGTGCAGTACATCCCCAGAACTTACTCATGTTATAACTGAAAGGTCGTACTCTGACCAATATCTCCCAATTTCCAGCACCTCTCAGGTCCTACCAAGCACCATTCTTCTCTCTGTTTCTATGAGTCCAATGTTTTTAGATTCCACATACTAATGACATCATACAATATTTGAATTCTGTGTCTTATTTCACTTATTCCATATATATCACACACACACACACACACACACACACACACACACACCACACACACACACACACACACCAGGGTGCCAAAAACACATATACACATATTAATAGATTTTATCTATGTATTACTTTTCAAAGTTGAGTTTAATTATAGTGACAATGTATAGTGTGATGTTCGCTCAGAAGATGACATTAATCAAATGAATGTTAGCATCACTATGTGACAGGCAGGACAGTCAAAGAAAATGGTGGAAGCATGGATGTCTTTCCAGGGAGCTCAAGACCCATTTCAAAGTGTATTTGAAATTCAAAAACGTTGTTTGAGTTTCTCCCACATTCTTCTGACTAAACACCTCTTGACTATATATGGGGGACCTTAAAGGATGTGGTGTACAGTGGAAAACTAGCTACACTGGTGGTATTTCAGGAAGAAATTGAGACAGCACGTGCAGTGACACAAATGGACACATGATACAAGGGGACGCTTTGGTCAACGTTGCCCAAGCAGCAGTTTGCCGCAATCAGAAGTGTGTGGACACTGATGGTAACCACTTTAAGTACCTCTTGTAATTGCTGACATCAAATATGACTTGTATTCATCTTTTGTTACTGGTATATACTGAGTATTACAATTTTAATACAGTTTTTCCTTTCTTAAAATGTGTGTACATTTTTGACACCCTGTCTCTCTCTCTCTCCACACACACACACACACACATACACATCATCAATGGACACTTAGGTTGTTTTCACATCTTGCCTATTGTGAATAACACTGCAATGAACATGTGAGTGCAGATATTGCCTCAAGATACTGATTTCACTTCCTTTCTATATATACACAGAAGTGGGACTGCTGGATAATATAGTGGTTCTAAATTAATTTTTTGAGGAACCTCCATTCTGCTTTTTATAGTGGCTGTGCCAATTAACATTCCTACCAGCAATACAGGTGATTTTCCTTTCCTTCACATACTCACCAGCATTTTTTATCTCTTATTTCTTATTATACCCACTCTACTGGGTATGACATGATATTTCATTGTCATTTTGATTAGTATTTCTTTGTTGATTAGGGATGTTGAGCAGCTTTTCCTGTATTTGTTGGCCATTTGTACATGAAGGGGACCAAAGTGTCCCCTTGTATCATTTGGAAAAATATCTTTTCAGGTCCTTTACCCAGATTGTTTGTTTTGTTATTGAGTTGTATATTTTGGATATTGACCTTTTATCAGACATATGGATTGCAAATAATTGTTTCTATACCTTTTCATGTCATATCCAAAAACTCATTGCTCAGACTGTTGTCTAGGAGATTTTTCCCTATATATTCCTCTAGGAGTTTTACAATTTTAGGACTTGCAATTAAATCCTTGATCAATTTGGGTTAATCTTTGTGAGTAGAGTAGAATAAGAGTTCAATTTCATTCTTCTGCATGTGGATATCCAGTTTTCCTAACACCATTTATTGAAGAGACTATCTTTTTTGATAGAGTGTTTTTGCCTCCTTTGTGACCTCTCAATTCTGTTCCTTTGGTCTATGTGTCTGTTTTTATGCGACATGCTGTTTTAATTCCAATGACTTTGTAATATAATTTCAAATAAGGAAGAGTGATGCTTCCAGCTTCCTTTTTTCTCAAGATTGCTTTGGCTATTCAAGGACTTATGTGATGCCATACAAATCTTAGGATTATTTTTACCCATTTTTGTGAAAAATGCCATTGGACTTTTGATAGGGATACCACTGAATCTATACACAGCTTTGGATAGTATGGACATTTTAATAATATGAAGTCCTCTGATCCATGAACATAATCTTTTTATTTATTGGTGTCTTCTTCAATTTCTTTCATCAATGACTTATAGTTTCGCATTAATAGATCTTTCATTCCCTTGGTTAAATTTATTCTTAAGTATTTTGTTCTGTTTGATGATGTATTGTAAATTGGATTGTTTTCTTTATTTCTTTTTTAGATAGTTCATTTCTTCTATGTAGAAATGTAACAGATTTTTATATGTTCATTGTGTATCCTGAAAATTTACATTTACTTACACTTCTAACAGTTTGTTGGTGGAGTCTTGAGTTTTCTATATATGAGACCAGGTCATCAGCAAAGGCAATTTTACTTCTTTCTTCTGAGGTGGATGTCTTTTATTTCATTATCTTGCCTAATTGCTCTGGCTATGACTTCCAGTACTGTTGAATAAAAATAGTGAGAATGGGTGAAATTGTCTTGTTACTGATCTTAGAGAAAAAGTTTTCAATCTCTCACCTTTGAGTCTGATGTCAGCTGTGGGTTTCTCATATGTCCCTTTATTCTGTTTAACTATATTCCTTTTATACACAATTTATTGAGAGCTTTTATGATGAAGGGACTTGAAATTTGTCAAATGCTTTTTCTACATTTATTGAGATGATCATATGACTTTTGTCTTTCACTCTATTAATGTGGAGGATCACATTTATAGATTTGTGTATGTTGAGCCATCATGTATAACAGTGATAAATCTCACGTGATCATTGTATATAATTCTTTTAATTGAGCATTGAATTCAGTTTGCTAGTATTTTGTTGAGAATTTTTGCATCTATGTTCATCAGCAGTAATTATTTTTTCTTGTGAAATCTTTATCTGACTTTGGTATATCAGGGAAACACTGACCTTATAAAATGTGTTTGCAAGTGTTTCTTTCTCTTCTATATTTTGGAAGAGTTTGAGAAGATTTGGCATTAATTCTTTAAATGTTTGATAAAATTCACCTGCGAAGACATCCAGTCCAGGGCTTTTCTTTGTTGGGAGATTTTTTTATTACTGATTCAATCTCTTTACTTGCTACTGTTCAGATTTTCTATTTCTTCATGATTCAGGCTTGGTAAAGTGTATGTTTCTAGGAACTTATCCATTTTTTTTAGGTTGTCTGATTTATTGGCATATAATTGTTCATATTAGTCTCAGGTGATTCTTTGTACTTCTGTGGTATCAATTATAATGTTTCCTCATTTTTTATGTTACATCAGTAAATTAAAGAGGAAAACCACACAAATAATGATATCAAGAAAGGCTTAAAAATCGACTGATAAAATTTAGCTGTATTCCTAATACATTTCTAAATTAATTATAAAGAAATTCCTTAATATAATACAGTTTACCAGAAATGAATGTCAAATATTATCCCAAAGAGCAAAACACTGACTTCTTCAAATAATATTCATAAATAGGAAAGAATGAATGAATGCCTCTTACCCATATTATTATTCAACATTGCCTTGGAGATTCTAGCTTACAAAAAAAAGAACTAATATAAACATCACAGAAGACATCTATTTATTTGTCTACTAATGGTATATTTGTACAGCTAGACAAACAAAACACCCTAGTAAAATCAGTAAGACTTACTTAGAGAATTTGGTACAGTAAAGGAATACAGGGTTAGCATTCAGAACAAATAGTTTCTCTATTTATGCAATCAACACCAAGAAATGAAAATGGAGAAATTATATTCATAATAATGAAAAGACCTATATAATATATAGGACTAAATTTAACCGGAAAATTATTAGACTACTTTGAAGAAAATTTCAACTGCTTACTGAAGGACTAAAACAAAATCTAAAAAAATGTAAATGAATCATAGAATTTTATATTATAAAATTTCAATTCTCCCAAAATCAGTGCTATTTTTTATTTCAATTTAAATTCTCAACATGATTTTTCAAGGGAAAAAGTATATATACTTAATACTTATATGGAAGAATAAAAGCTTTAGAATAGCCATGAAAAATAAGATTAATGAAAAAATATATTAACTAGCTATCACAATATATCCTAAACTCATCATAATAAAGTCAAAACATGGTTGTGGCATAGGAACAACAGGCAATTATTTCAGAGGAATAAAACAGAATACAGAATTAAATGCTATATATGAGTGGGAGGAGGACAAGATGGCGACTGGAGAGGAGGTCCCTAAAGCCTCTCCCAGAAAACACAATTGAACGGCCACCCAGGAACCAAGAAAGAGGACCCTGGATGACAGAAACAGCAGCTGAGAAATCCACGCATCGCAAGTAAACACCTAAAGGTTGGTGAGAAGGGGGCAAGTGGGAGAGAAGGGAAGGAGCCAAGACGCATCGCAACAGGACCCGATTGCGGCTGACTGCAGTGCATGGGAGGGGACAAGAGGAAAAGCCCTAGCAACAGTGGGAATCATTGGAGAGCTGGGCTGGGGAGCTGGAATTTTGAGCAGTGAGTTGGGGACAGAGCTTAGGAGCCAGCCTCTGGAACTTTTGAGTGGTAGCAGGGCTGAGCGAGGACTCAGAGACAACACCTTGGCTCTAGGCTCCCTTGGGACCCACAGCACAGGCGTGCACGACTCCTGCACAGGGCTGCGGCATCCGTTCCCGGCCCACTGCAGGGGCAGACTGGCTGCTGGCGCAGCGGACACGGCTCCTGAGCGGGGCTGTGGCTCCTGTCACCACCCGCTGCAGAGGCCAGCTGACTGCCTTCCTACCGCAGGGACAGACACACAGCTTCGGAATTGTGCACACGCCTGCTAGCATGCTCCTGGGTCTTAAAAGCAGTGTGATCCCGCAGACTCTGCCCCAACATTTGGCCATGGAAGCAGGCCCGGGAAGAAAGGCAGATTTGATAGCATTTGTCCCAGCCAGCAGGAGCAGCCTCGGCCAGCATCACCCAGCTTCTCCAGCATAAGGTAGAAGGTTGAGCTGCCCCAGTGTGACTTTTGTTGGCCTCTCCCCTTTCCGACCACCTCCCCAACCAACTAACTAACTACAGGAAGCGGAGGGACCATGATAGATGCACACCACCTCCAAATGTAGCAGGAGACTAGAAATAAGAAATAACCCCTGTCTCTCCCAAAACTTGCCCCCTCCAGTGCCACCTCGTGTCTGCCCTACAGCAAGACACCACAAAAGTACCAATCTGGGCTTCTGGGCACTACTACTGAACATAACGCCCTCATGTCAAAGAGGAAGAACCCAACAGACAGGATGAATTCCTTAAAAACTAAAACTCCTCAGAAAGATCAGGAAATTCATCAAGACAGCTTCTTAGACCTTGAAGTTTCTGAACTAAGTGACAGAGAATTTAAAGTAACCATTCTAAAGGCACTGAGAGAAATGAGAACATACTGGCAGAGCACCATGGCTGACATAAAGAACATAAAAAAGGAGATGAATGACATAAAAAAAGGAACTTCATGAACAAAGGGAACAATTTATTAAAGAAATTCAAACCATAAGGAAGATTGAGATGGAAATGCGAGAAATAAATAATACAATAAAAGGAGTGAGAAATGAAATAACCGCCATAGAAAACAGGGCCCACCATAGATGAAAGAATTACTGATATCGAAGATCAGAACATGGAAAGAGCTCAGAAAGAGGAAGAGAGGGAATATAGAACCAAAAGGATTGAAAGAACTCTGCAAGAACTATCTGACTCCATGAGACAAAACAGCATCAGGATAATAGGAATAGAAAAAGGGGTAGAGAATTCTACAGAGAGCATACTCAAACAAATCGTAGATGAGAACTTTCCAAACCTATAGAAAGATCTGGAACCCCAAGTTCAAGAAGAAAACAGGTCCCCTAGATACCTTCACCCTAACAGATCTTCTCCAAGATACATGGTACTAAAGATGTCCAAAACTAAAGACAAAGAGACAATTCTCAAGGCAGCCAGGGAAAAAAGAACTATAACATTTAGTGGAAAACACATCAGGCTGGCTTCAGATTACTCAGCAGAAATTCTACAAGCCAGGAGGGAGTGGAATCCAATATTCAAAAATTTAAAGGAGAGGAACTTACAGCGAAGAATAAATTAACCAGCAATATTATCTTTCAGATATGAAGGTGGAATAAAGACCTTCTCAGACACACAAAAGCTGAGTAATTTGCCAGCATGAAACCAGCACTCCAAGAAATACTGAAGGAGGCTCTTCAACCTGAAACAAAACATCAAAAAAAAAATGGAAAAAAGTTGGGACAACAAGAAAGAAACAAAAATAAAACAAAAACAAAGAAAGAAATAAGTAATGGTCCAGGAAATCCTCACATATCGATCATCACTCTAAATGTTAATAGACTGAATTCACCAATAAAAAGACACAGAGTAGCAGACTGGATTAAAAAACAGAACACATCCATATGCTGTCTCCAAGAAACACATCTCAGCGATAAGGACAAACACAGACTCAGACTGAAAGGATGGGAAACAATACTTCAAGCAAATGGTAACCAGAGAAAAGCAGGAGTTGTCATACGGATATCTAGTGAAATAAACTTCAGGTTAAAAAAAATAGTAAAAGGCAAGGATGGACATTACATAATGATAAAAGGCACAATACAACAACAAGAAGACTTGACACTAATTAATATATATGCTCCCAACCAGGATGCACCAAAATATACAAAGAAATTACTAACAGACTTGAAAGGAGAAACTGCTGAACGCACAATCATTGTGGGAGACTTAAACACCCCACTAACAGCCATGGACAGATCACCCAAACAGAAAAAAATAAGGATACATCAGCTCTAAATGACACATTACAGCAATTGGACATAATTGACATTTACAGGACAATTCATCCAGCAAAAAGAGACTATTCCTTCTTTTCTAATGTACATGGAACATTCTCAAGAATAGACCACGTGCTGGGACACAAAAGTAGCCTCAGCAAATTCAAGAAGATTGAAATCATACCAACTGTATTCTCAGACCACAAAGCTTTGAAATTGGAGATCAACTGTAAAAGGAAAGCAGAAAAAACCACATATACATGGAGATTAAACAACAGCTTACTAAAAATGGACTGGATAAAAGAACAAATAAAAGACGAGATTAAAAAATATATAGAAACGAATGACAATGAAAATACAATGTATCAGAATTATTGGGACACAGCGAAAGCGATAATAAGAGGGAAATTTATATCATTACAGGCCTATCTTAAGAAACAAGAAAAATCAAAAGTAAACGTCTTAACATCCCATCTTAAAGAACTAGAAAAAGATGAGCAAACAAAACCCAAAGTCAGCAGAAGGAAAGAAATAATAAAAATTAAAGCAGAGCTAAACCAATTAGAGAACAGGACAATAGAAAAAATTAATATTATGAAGAGCTGGTTCTTTGAGAAAGTTAACAAAATTGACAAACCCCTGGCTAGACTAATCAAAGGACGAAACGAAAGGACAAAAGTATCCAAAATTAGAAATGAAAAGGGAGAAATTACCACAGATACCACAGAAATACAAAGGATTATAAGAAAATATTATGAAGGACTTTATGCCACTAAATTTAACAACCAAGAAGAAATCGACAAGTTTCTAGAAACTTATTGCCTACCAAGACTGAACCAAGAAGAACTGGATAATCTAAATAGACCAATTCATATTGAAGAGATTAAAACGACTATCCATAATCTCCCTAAAGGCAAAAGCCTGGACCAGCTGCTTTCACCAATGCGTTCTACCAAGCATTCAAAGAACAATTAACACCTATCCTCCTCAGATTCTTCCAAAAATTTGAAGAGGAAGTGATACTTACTAACTCATTCTATGAGGCCAACATTACCCTAATACCAATGCCTGGCAAAGACAACACAAAGAAAGAAAACTACAGACGAATATCTCTGATGACCAAAGATGCAAAAATCCTGAACAAAATATTAGGAAACAGAATACAACAATGCATCAAAAAGATCAAACATCAAGAACAAGTGGGATTCATCCCAGGAGCACAAGTATGGTTCAACATATGAAAATCAATCAATGTGATACACCACATAAACAAAATCAAAGATAAAGACCATATGGTCATTTCAGTTGATGCTGAAAAAACTTTCGACAAGATACAACATCCATTTATGATCAAAACACTAAATAAAATAGGTATAGAAGGAAAGTATGTCAACATAATAATGGCCATATATGACAAGCCATTGGCTAACATCATACTGAATGGGGAAAAGCTGAAGCCTATTCTCCTAAAATCAGGAACAAGACAGGGATGCCCCCTGTCACTACTGCTATTTAATATAGTACTGGAAGTTCTAGCCACAGCAATCAGGCAAGAGAAAGGAATCAAAGGTATCCAAATTGAGAAAGAAGAGGTCAAATTGTCACTATTTGCAGATGACATGATCCTTAATATATAAAATTTCAAAGATTCCACCAGGAAATTATTAGAAAGAATATATGAATGTAGTAAAGTCACAGGATACAAAATCAATGTAAAAAAATCAACAGCATTCCTATATACAAACAATGAATCCACAGGAAAAGAAATGAGGGCGTCAATTCCCTTTGCTATCACAACAAAAAAATGAAATACCTGGGAATTAACTTAACGAAGAACGTGACAGACTTATACAGGGAAAACTATAAGACAATTTTGAAGGAAATTGGAGCAGACTTTAAGAGGTGGAAAAATATCCCCTGTTCATGGATAGGAAGACAATATTGTTAAAATGGCCATTCTGCCCAAAGCAATCTACAGATTTAATGCAATACCCATCAAAATCCCACAATCATACTTTCGTGAAATAGATAAAAGAATTAGTAAATTTATATGGAACCATAAAAGACCTCGAGTTGCCAAAGCAATACTACATAAAAACAATAAGGCTGGTGGCATTACACTTCCCTGACTTTAATTTATATTACAAAGCATCAATAGTCAAAACAGCTTGGTACAGGCAGAAAAACAGAAATATAGACCAATGGAACAGAACTGAAAACCCAGAAATAAATCCACAAATTATGGACAAATAATTTTTGATAAAGGAGCAAAAAACATACAATGGGGAAAATATAGCCTCTTCAGTAGGTGGTACTGGGAAAACTGGAAAAACATGCAAAAGAATGAACCTGAGCTGTGAACTCTCTCCATATACAAAAATAAACTCAAAACGGGTTAAAGACCTCCATATAAGACCCAAAGCAATAAACTGTATAGAAGAAAACATTAGTACCAAACTTATAGACATAGGGCTCAAGGAAAACTTCATGAACCTGACCTCAAAAGCAAGGGAAGTAAAAGCAAAAATAAATGAATGGGATTGTATAAAACTAAAAAGCTTCTGCATAGCAAAATAAACCATCAACAAGGCAAAGAGACAGCCAACTGAAGGGGAGAAAATATTTGCAAATAATGCATCAGATAAGGGTCTAATATCTATAATATATACAGAACTAGTAAGACTTAGCAATGAAAAAACAAACAACCCAATTAAAAAGTGGGCAGAAGAACTAAACAGATATTTCTCCCATGAAGAAATACAAATGGCCAGCAGACTTTTAAAGAAATGCTCATCTTCATTAGCTATTAGGGAAATGCAAATCAAAACCACATGAGATACCACTTCACACCTGTTAGAATGGCTATTATCCACAAGACAAGGAATAACAAGTGCTGGAGAGGATGTGGAGAAAAAGGGACTCTTGCACACTGCTGATGGGAATGAAAGTTTGTACAACCACTGTGGAATGCAGTGTGAAGGTTCCTCAGAAAATTGGGAATGGAGTTACCATTTGACCCAGCAATCCTCCTTCTAGGGAATGTACCCAAAAAACTTGAAAACCTTTGTCCGCAAAGACTATTGTACCCCAATGTTTGTCACAGAGCTGTTCATAGTGGCCAAAACAGGGAAACAATCAAAGTGCCCTGTGACAGATGACTGGATAAAAACGCTGTGGTACATATACACAATGGACTATTACTCAGCTATAAGAAAAGATGAAATATTGCCCTTTGCAACATAATGGATGGACCTGGAGATCATCATCCTTAGTGAAATAAGCCAGACAGAAAAAACAAAGAATTGTATGACTTCACTCATATGCGGAATATAAAACTGAAAGCAACAAAGAGAAAAGAAATGAAAAAACGAACAAACAAACCATGGACACAATCAATAGTTGAATGTTTATTTGGGAACGAGTGGGTCAGGGAGCTGAGAAAGTGGAGGGGGTGGGAGAGGAGGGAGGGGAAGCTTAATATAAGGTGATGGAAAGAGAAGTCACATTAGATGGTGAACTTATTATATATCAAGTTGACAATGCACTGTAGAATTGTATGCCTGAAACCTATGTAATCCTTACTAACAGATGTCACCCCAATAAGTCTAACAATAAAAATGAATTAAAAAAAATAAAAGAGAGTGGTGTTAAAAAAGTTTAAAAATAAATGCTATATATGAGCAGTTAATACATGGCAAATGTGGTTCTTCATTTCGGTGGAGAAAAATATAATTTTTTAATAAATAATATGGATGCAATTGGCTATTAATTTCAAAGAATATAAAATCAAACCTCTATTTTACACCAAAAATCAGTATAGTTTTTAGATAAAGACATATTTAAATACAAAAAGAATAAAAGTATTGCAAAAAATATCTAGGAAATTGCATGAACATCTTAGGTAGGACAGGGGAGATCCCCTCAACAAATTCTCAAAACCAAGAAGTTATAAAAGAAATCTGACTATATACAATTATTCAAAATTTTGGCGCAGGTTACAATAATTAAAATGAATAAAACAAGAAATTGAAAATATAGCTGCACAGAGTGAAGAAATGAGGGGCTTATAGCTATAATATACAAGGAGCTCCTAAAAATTGACAAAGAAGGAGTAACAATAGGGTAATGTGAGAGGGTCCTCCGAAAAAGTCCCCTGCAGATTACGCCTAATAAAATAAGTATAACTCTACTAAGGACTCCCTACGCAACACACAATCACAGCTAAGAAAACTGCTCATCACATTAAAGTACATGCAGGTGGCAGAGGAGCAAACAAAGGTGGGAAACTGGGAGAGGTGCGGAGAGGTGGCCACACATGGGTCTGAACTTGGAATTCTACCAGTGAGAGAGGGAGGAGACTAAAGGTGGTGGTTGAGCACTCTGGATTTCATTGGGTCTGAGGGACAGAAAAAAGAAGGCCCAGATTTGGGAGGGCCATGAAACATCACAACCAGACCTAACATTGGCCCCCAGGAAGTTCAGAACAGTCTGCAAGACACAGCAGTTCAACTTCACTCCCATTCCAAGAGGAAGGGGAGCAACGGGGGTAGTGAGGAGCCACAAGGCAACCTTGCTCCAACTGGGAAAGAGAAAGAGTGGGCTGTGCATGCATTCTTGGACCATAACCGGCATGCTGCAAGAGACCAGCATACATGACTGACCCACAAGGCTCAGGGAAGAATCCTCAGAGCAAACTGAGAGCAGAAAGTTATAATTACACCTATCTACCTGCACAGCCCAGCAACCCCAGGAAGAAAACAAATTGTGAACCCCTCTCCAACACAGACCTGTGCCTGCCCAGTATGAGCAGCAAACAACAAAAAAAAATCTGCAGCAGTGAGTGTCAGGTGAAGGAGCAGAATATCTACAGAGAGGCTTTTAGAATGAGAAAGCAGAGAAAGGGGGCTCACAATCTATCTGAACAACAGAAAATCAAAGTAAAAAAGATGAGGACAAATAACCCATCAGAAACAGAGCTCAAAACAATGATTATAAAAATGCTCACTCTGGGTAATGAACACACAATGCAACACGTAGACAATGCACTGTAGAATTGTACACCTGGAACCTATGTAATTTTTGCTAACCAATGTCACCCCAATAAATTTAACAATAAAAAATGTCCAGGGAACTTAATGATCATTTTAACAGAGATAGCAAGCATAAAGGAAGACATACAAACCATTACAAAGGACCAGGCAGAGATAAAGATTACAATAACTTAAATGAAGAATGGAATAAAAAGGAGTCACCAGACTAGATGAAGAAGAAGCACAAAGCACTGATTTGCAAGAAAAGCCAGAAGAAAACACCCAATCAAAACAACAAATAGATAAAAGAATTTTTAAAAAATGAGAATGGGTTGCGATTCCTCTGGGACAACATTAAGCGTAACAACGTTAGCATCATAGTATTACCAGAAGGGGAAGGGAAAAAAACAAGGGATTAAACTATTTGAAGAAATAATGACTGAAAATTTTCCCAACCTGGCAAAGGAAACATACACACAAGCCCAGGAAACACAGAGAGTCCCAAACAAGATGAACTTGGCAAGGTGTTATAACACCTTATCAAGTTGTATGTATAGGACTGCCAATATAAGCACACAGTGGCAAGTTCGCAAACTTAATTGTCAGAACCTGGGCATGCTGACAGCTTTGATGGTCATTCCGGAAAAACAGTTCCAAAATAGCTTTGAAGAGTGGACTAGGTGCTGGCATTAGTGCATAGCTTTCCAAGGGGAATACTTCGAAGGTGACGTAGTGATATTCAGCAATGAAGTGTGTAGCACTTTTTCTAGGATGAGTTTGCGAAATTAATTGTCTGACCACATACACAGTATACTTTCAACCCAGTTATTCCATTCTTGGATATCTGCCCTAGAATAAGAAAAACAAGTGCATGTAAGGGTATACAAACAAGGGTATTCATTTCGGTGTTGCTTTTTAGTGACAAAAAAAAATGGAAGCAAAGTGAATATGCACTAAAGGTCATAGGATTGGATAATTCATTCTCCATCTACATCACAAAATTCTATGCAGCTACAGTTGACTTGTAGGTTTTGTTGAATAAGAATAATATAATAGTAACAATGAAAACAGAAAATACATATGTAGCACTGTTTTAAGTGTTTTATGTATTTTAACATATGAGATATAGGTATTATTATCATCCTCATTTTCTTGATGAGAAAACTGAAGCCCTAAGGACATACAGCTAGTAAATGGCAAGACTTTTCTGGTAAAATACAGGAAAGTGGAGTAACATGATATAATTTCTATAAAATAATCTATAACAAAAAAGTATATGCATGTATATATGTGTACATATGCATATTTTATCTAATTATATGAGAATAGAAATATGGAAGGATACACACTAGGCTACTAATAGGGTTTATTATATATTTTACATAATTATATATGATATGGACATAAGTAAATTAAAAACAACTAAAGAGCCACAGCATTTCAGCAACAGACAATTCCAGAGTTGTTGCAGTGCTATGCAAGGTAGAAGGGAGGCCTGTACCAAGTGAAGATCTTGCAGATCTTCACATAATGCCTCTTGCCTCCCTCGGCACTGTGCTCATCCCTCTCTTATGGCAGATCTACTGTATTTAGAAATGCTAGGTGCTTTCCCACCCTATCTAAGCCACAAAACTCCCTAAAATCCAGTCATAACTGCCCTTTAAGATTGCCCAATCACAGAAGGTTTCTCAGATCCCACTTTTGTGCATCAATCTCAGATTTTGGGCATGGGGACAGAATGGATCTGCCTCATATCCACACCTTTAGGGAAAGAAAATAAATCCTAATCAATTGCAGAGTGATTTAAACTTTGCCATACCCACTGGCACACTCCTCACTCAGTCCCAAGGTATTTACATGGAGAAATGGACTGAGACCCTTCTGCCAAGGAGCTTGTGTTCCTGAAAAAAAAGATATATACCTTTTATATTAAGTACTCAATGAATGTTTGTTCAGTGAAGGAAATGATGTATAGGAATGCTTCAAATAAAAGGTAGAAGGTAAAGTGTTAAATTGCAGAGCTAAAACCAAATGCGATGGTAGTTGGAGTTGGGAAGCACAAGCACTTTGAGAAATGGTTTCATAAAGCAATGACATCTGAGCTAGATGCAACGATTTTGAAAATGTGGTCAGCATCAGCTCCTCTGAGGTGCTTTAAAATGCTAGACCTGTTAAATCAGAATCCCCAGAAGTAAGTCCCAGAATTTGGTATTTTAAAAACACCATCCAAGTCCTTATGTAGTCCAGAGGACACACCATTAGAAATGGAGCATATTTGGGTGTGCAGAAAAGTGAGGAAGGATGCAGCAGTCAAAGGCAATAACATTAGCAAAGTGCCCAGGCATAAAAGCAGAATGGAAAACATGGCCAATTCAATTTCACTGGGTGTTGGGATGGTGAAGGGGACTAATGACATACAAGATTGGAAATGTAGGTTAGGGCTAGATCATGAAGGGCCTGGAGAATGCCAAGTGAAGCAGTTTGAACTTAATTCATTGAGAGATTCGACAGAAACAAACATTACAAAAAAACAGAAGGACCTTGACTTTCACAGTGCTTCCCAAATCTAGTCATACATCAGAATTACCAGGATTGCTTGGAAAATCTAGTTTCTAGAACTCCACTCCCAGACATTTTGAATCTGAATTTCCAGGGATGTGACCCAGAAATTATATATTGAAATCATCTTTCAAAGTGATTCCTGGGCAGCCAGACTGACATTGGTTCATGAAATGGAGTTTGGGAGTCATTGTTTTACTAACAAATGCATTCCTGAAAGGTTGTTTGTTCATGGAGACTTTATTAGGAGTGTCATTTGTTCAAGCATAGGCAAGTGTGGTATTTAGAGGCTGCCTTCAGCAAATCACTTTCTCTAGTGTGTTTCAATAAAACACATATCAAATTCTAATGCAAAACTTCTGACAACTTTCAATAAAATGTGACAGCACATTTAGGTGGTAAGACCAGTGCCTGGTATTAATTATGCCATATGATTGCAACATTGGGAAAATAATTGAAAGTGTTCTAGTTTCATGCAGCTTTCCAGCAACATGACTGAACCTTAAAGTAATATTGGAAAAGAGAAAGTGCTAGTAGCATGGAAGGCCCGTGGAGTCATGGCTTCAAAATGTAAATATCCACCATGTATCCATTTTAAAGTCACAGGGCAAGTTGAAGCAGCAATCTAAGCACAGACCAGATGATCATTTGTCTCAAGTCATGCTCCAATTTAGGATTAAACAATATAACTTACAAGATGTTTCTTATATAGGCTGACCAGATGTTTTAAATGGCACAGAAAACAACAGTACTGCCCTGATTCATATGGTACATGTGGCCATCCTAGTCTCACTGGGCTAAATTCAAGGTGTCAGTAGGTTGACCATATGTACTGTTTGAAACAGGACAGTACCATTGTTTTCTGTTCTGTATAAAACAGTACATCTGGCCAACCTACTGTTGTAGGATTAAGATATTGATTTTATGTTATTTGGACAATCATATATATTGAAGATGGGTGAAAGGAAAAAAAGTGAAGTGGGATATAATCATCAAGTATCACAGTCAGTAATCCACTCTTCTATTGAAAAAAAAAAGCAGCAGATGATTTTGAGTCTGAAGATTTGTTTCCTCCATCCATGTAATATTTTAAGGTTGTCATTTTCATTTAAAATAAGCATATCTGTGTTTAAAGTGTTCCTTCATTTATATGAAAATACCTTGTTTTGGCAAGTTGAAATGTTGTCATAGTAGTTTACACAGCATAAAGCTCAAAAGTCAAGTTTAAGCAAGAATTGTTAGTATTTACACTTTCAACAACCATGACAGATTCTTTGTCTTTCAGGGGGCTCCTAACATCACACTCAGAACTTTTCAGCTCTCCTTCAGTTCTGACACCTTCCCCAAGGCCCATTGCTATAAACATGTTAGAAATCAGAGCTGTGTCCTGACAGCAGTATTTCAGGAAGGAAATGGAAACCAAGCAAGTCTTTGTGCACCTGGGGTAGATTCCTTCTTTTGCTAGGACTGCCTAAACTATAGGAATCCCTGCTCTAGGCAGGTTTGTATTACTCTCTGTTGCTGCACAGCAGAAAAAGCAAACATAGATAACCAGTGCCCTGAGCCAAATTCAAAGTCTTAGAGTTAAAGCAGCACAGAAAGGACAAGGCACCAAGAATAAAGCACCTTTAGGTACAGAGAACTTGAGAAAGGGTTATATTTAATATTTGAGGTGCTTTCTAGCTATCTAATACCTTATCTTTGGGGAAGGAGAGTACAAGAAAAGAAAATAATTTCCCAACATTGTTATGGCTTGATCACTATGTTAGAAGCATGGACATACACTTTTTGTTTGTGAACTATGACTTGCCCTAACATACGATTCCATGTCCCAGGCTGAGGAAACACAGGCCGCGATTATTCAAGAAGATGACAATTCCAGTAGCATTTCCCCCATAAAGTTGGTTTCACGTACCTTAGAGTGGAGACGCAAAGGGCCTGGTGGTGATGAACAAGCAAGATCTCACCATGGACCAGAATCTTAAAGGGACCTGTTGTTATGAGTGCCAGCGATCACATGCTCCCAGAGGGAGGAAACGTCTTAGTCATATCATCACCATGTGTTTCTCTGAATTGCAAGAGTCTGCAACCGAGCCAAAGCACCCCCAACTCCCTAAGCCCTTCCTGGTTTCAAGGACTTCAGGCAGAAAAAGCAAATAGTCCAAAGTGATTGCAGGGGTCAGTGAACGCTGTGCAGTTCATATCAGACTGCTCTGAGGAGTGGTAAGTCACAGGGTCTATATTGCAGCTATTTATAGTGAAACCAAATTCCTTCCCCAAGTTCTCTTGCTTCCAACTTGTTCTAAGTGTAGGAGACCAGCTGTGGTCAGATCATCTTACTGGCCCAAGGTTCTGTCAAGGCAGGAGGACCAAATCAGGGAGATGGAGTGAACAACTGTCGACTCTTGGTGCTTTGGCTCTCACTCACTGTCTCAAACATCTTCAGAGTGAGTGGGCGTTCCCTTCCAACTTGGCAGAAACTTGATAGGTTGGTGACTTTAGAGAGAAAAAAAACTGAGCAGTTTCCAATCCTTTACCTCTCTTCTCCAATTCCTATAATCAATATCTCTCCCTCCATACACACACACACACACACACACATACACAAACACACACACACACACACACACACACACACACACGCCAAGTTCAGCAAGCCAAACCCGGATCTTGGCCTGATTTGCTAGAAAGGTCTAGAAAAGAAAGAGTGTCATCATCCAAGAGCCATCCCAGAAGTAAAAGTATGTGGCGTACCTGGTGTGTAGTGACTTTGCAGCTTAATCATTCTTTGTTCTAAGAGGTAGTTTTAATGAGGTAGAATATTCAGGGAACATTTATTTTGGCTCCAAATTTTGACCAGAGGTGTTAATTCAGAAGAAGACAGAACAGCTCTCTGGGATTCTGAGAGTGGTAATTGCCTTTCCCAGATTCATCTAGGTAAGTGTTTTTACAAACTGTGGGCCAAGATTCATCCAAGCATGTCCAACCTGTGGCTTAGGATGGCTTTGAATATGGTCCAACAAAAATTCTTAAAATATTATTAGATTTTTTGCAACCTTCTTTTTTTTCCTTAGCTCATAAGCTATTGTTAGTGTTAATGTGTTTTATGTCTGGCCCAAGACAATTATTCTTCCAATGTGGCTCAGGGAAGCCAAAGATTTGTATACACATGCACAGTAGTAAAATCTATTTAGTGAGCTGTGATGAGCATTAAAAATGAAAAGAAATAAAATTAATAAAGTAGAGTAGAAAAGAATTGAGTACAGCAGAATAAAATACAATAGAGTTGAATAGAATAGGAATGGAGTGCAACAGAAGAGAACAGAACAGAATAGAATGTATTCCACACAGTAAAAGTGGGTATTGTTCTGTGAAACTTTTGTTTCTTCTGTATATATGCGTACTCAATCACCACATAAAGCGTATTTCTTACTGCTGGTCACCATAAAATTTCACTTTAAAAAAATCACTTATCTAGATGGTTTGGTAGAAAAGAACATGAAGAAAAGCCCTCAGGTCACCCCCAATTTCATAAATACTACAACTATTTTGAGGGTTTCATTATATGTCAGGCACTGTTCTAAGTATTTGATATTTATCATCTTATTTAATATTTATCACAACCTTCTGAGGTAAATTTATCTGAGTTCTACAAAAGATGCAAGTCATAGGATTAAGGTTAAGCAACTAGTAAGAGGAAGAGCTGGGGTATTAACCTAAGCCTATTCGTCTCCAAAGTTTGGGTTTTCAATAGCTCTGAACCACTTTCCTCTTTAATTGGTCAATAAGTATTTACATTCATAAGTTAAATACATGTGACAATCCTGGCTGTGCTGGTAGCTTTATAAAAAAGTAAATGAGAACGTTCAGAAAAATAATTTTCGATTCCCAGAAACTTCTAGCAGTCTCTGATTAAAAAAGAGAATTTAATTTTGAATTAGTTGCCTACTTGACTCAGAACTCTTATCCTTAAGACCCTCTAATGGTCATCTGAAAAATCAGCTGGAAGAAAATGATTTCAAGGCACTGGATTTTCATGGTCTTAGGCCTTTGGTTGCTTGCACTCTATTCTACACAGAAATGTTGTACGAGAGTGCATTTGGTTTTTGTCTTTTTATAGTTCCAGCTAAATCAGTTCAACCACTTTTGAGTTGAGGGGGAAAAATCATACTTCTTCTACTTCCAAAATAAGCTCCTCTTTTAGGCATATAGAAAGCTTAGAAATGGCTGAAACTTTAAAACTTTCCACTTCACATATGGGTGTTTTTAATCCCTCATTACTTTTAAGTGACTTCAAAATTCCTACTGATTTGCTCACTTTACAAACTCCTATGTTCTGTTGTCATTTTTGTAATTCCCATAGTGCGTACCCTGCCCACATGCTTACTCTGTTATAGACCCTAGGTATTTGCCGCAACAAGTGCCCCCTTGTGGAAAGTGTGTGTGTGTGGTAGGTGGGGGAATTGAAGGTGGGTGGGTACTGAGTAGGAAGGAAAATACAGAATACAACTTCCTGCAAAGCCTCACCACAACTGCAGTGTAGGGCAAAAATGTCCACAGGGAAGGTCTCCTTTTGTTTCCTGGCTGCTTGCATGGCCCAGAATAATATCGTATGGCTGCTGGCTTCAGAATGGGACTCTTTCCAAACCAAGGAAGTATGAAACTTGACCTAACTGGCTATTAACTTCTCTGTAGCAGTTCTTGGCCACTCATCAAAAGCTTCTCCGATCTCTTTGTTTGAAATGAAAACTAATTGACTCATAAACACATGCAGAATTCCCAGGCAAGAAGTTCACCGTTGTCACCAGTGACCTGCCCAGTCACTGGGGCCACAGGTGCTGACAGGAGTGCAGCCCGAATTTCAGGTCTTCCCCATGTGGGCCCAGCAGCTTCCTGGCTGGGCTTCCCTCTTAGGGGCAGACATTTAACCCCGATCTGTAGCTACATGCTTCTGACACTTTTCAAAACAGGAACAGTTGTCTTGGTCTTTGCATTCTCCAGGCTATTCTATTTTTTGCCTGGATGGAATACGATATTGCAGACCTGCACCAGCCAGAACAGGGCTGCTTGTCTAAAGGAAGTCCTGGAGCTCCTTACCTCAAGGCATGCTAGTAGACCTGCCTGTTCTAGTTGCCACACTTAAAGAAGCACAAAGGACAAAGAAAAGGGGTTCTACTTCTCAACCTTAACAATCTGCCTGAAGCTTCTATGAACAAAGGACATTTAATAATAGAATGCCTCCCCTGGTATTTATAGCACCGATTGCTCAAGCTGTTTTAGCCTTTATTTTTAAAATCTCAGCCTTTGTCACAATCTTCCCAGGAACTGGAACAGAAGGCAGGTATGAGCAGCTCCACTTTGTAGAGCAGGAGACTGAAGGGTCAATGAAGAGAGGCTATTTCAAGAATGGGCAACAAGCAAAAGCCCCTGAGAAGTGGAAAGCCAATCCAAGCACAGCACCAGGCTGATGTGTCAGTTGTCCTTCACTCCCTCATTGATTCTTTTATTTACTGACATTAAGTTCTGATACTTTTCTAGGTACCCCAGTTAGATACCAGGAAAACAGCAATGAACAAGTTTATGGTCTCCCATTTCTTCAACAAATAAATTTCAAGGAAATGAAAAAGAAGGGGGAATTTAATTGAAAGGCATTTGAGAAACAACCAAATTCAATGTATGGTCCTTGTCAGATCCTGAATCAAATGTATCAAATGTAAAAATAGGTTTACAAAACAATAGTGGGAATTTGAACATGAATTGGATAGTTGATAGTTTAGGAATTATTTATTTTTTAGATGTGTTAGAATTGTACTGATAAAATTACCTTACCATTTAGAGACATACTAGGGCTGTCCAGAAAAAATCCAGCCATAAATGCCTCTATTTTTCATATTGAACATTCCAGACAGTCCTCATATATTGAACATTTATAGATGAAATTATATGATGTTTGAGATTGACTTCAAAAAACACATGATTGCTAGGAGGGAATGGGTAGAGATATAGAAGATAGATGAAAGACTTTGTGTTGATGATTGTTATAGCTAGGTAATGGGTACAGGACAGTTCTAGTGTAGTGGAAAGAGATCTCTTTCCCAATAATTACAACCAAAATTCCAGAACTGAATTTCATTGAACTGGATTAGCACTGTGTCCAAGAGCTTGGAATTCATCAGGTCACCTATCTACTCTTGAGGTGTGAATGAGGGTTAATCTCACCCAAAACGATTGGGCAGAGAATAGGAGCCAACTGGTTCCTCAATTAAAAATAAGTATCACCAGAAGATAGAGAAATAAATGCTAGGTAAGTAGAAACAAGTTCAGTGCACTGCAAGACAAGAAAAATAATATAACTGAGCAAAATGCTAAGTCTCTCTGACTCCATCTTGTTCAAGTCTGCATTTTTCCCATATCCTTCTGGCTAATAGCTTCTGCTTTGTCTTGCATATAGGCTAATATAGGAATGCTAATCATTAAAGGAATTCTGCTTTTGACTTGAGGAGATGGGGGACGTATATATTGTTTATCAATAATTTGCAGGAACATCATGAATGCACATCAACTAGCACAATCTTCCTTCTGATGCCCAATGTCAATCATCTCTTCCTCTTTCATTTCCCCTTCCTTTGACATTAAAGAAGCATGAACTCTGTACTTTTTTAAGATAAATTTGAAGTATCACTAAAGCTTCCATCTTCTCAGTTGGCGCCTTCTCAGTAAATAAACATTTCCTTACTCCAAATTCTGACACTTGGGGTTTTGTCTTATGAAAGCATCATGGACTTTGGATCAGTAACAATAATACCCACAGAAACCCTCTAGGGGAATGAATACAGGCAGGAGATGAAGACACTGCATTGGATGAGGATAGGGGAGACTTGTCAGTGGAGAAAAAGGGGACTTTTGGGACTGATTGGGATGGCCTTCAGAGATTTTTTCCTTGGACTTGGGGTAGCAACAATATTCTTCACAGGGTTGAGGAAAAATTCTCTTTTGTTGGACTAATCAATAAAGGAGGGCCTCCACCTGGTTGTGTTGGGGAGCATCAAAGCAGATTTACTTTGGGCCAGGCAAGTGGTTTTTATTTTTTTGTCATTTGTTGATTGTTTCCTTAGTTCTCTTGTTGAATTAGTCTGATTCAACTTGTTTCACAAATCTTAACTGTTATAAAGGCTAACATGATTAACGTTATACAACAGATATCCTAGAGCCAGTTATACCAGAAAAGGGCTCCAGTTCCAATAGCTACAGTCTAGCTCCTCTGATTTTAAGGGCAGTAGGAGAGAGAATGGGAATAAGAAACTGAAAAACTGTCAGTCTATTACAGTCACTCCAGCTCTCTGAGGTTTGGTGGTGTTTTGTTTATTTTTAATTTGTAAAATGTAGGTAATAATATTATATTAGGAAATACAGTAAAGTCTCTGTTAACTGGAACTCAAGCAAAAATCTTGAGATTTTTCCAGTTGCTTGAGAGTGCCAGTTGCTTGAATTCTGATTAATGGAGAGTCTATTTATATTTATCTGGCATCTACCAATCCCCATGGATTCCGGTTAACTGAAAGTCCACTGTACTTAGCATCCTACCTGGTTCATGGTAGACCCTGAACTATTACCATTTCTTCTTCTGTTCTACCCCTCAATACACTAAAGTGACATGAAAAGTCAAAGTACTTTCCTAAGAGCATCTGTTAATTCATCAGCTGAACCATAGTTGGATATCCTAAAAACAGAGATAAACCATCCTATTCCTCTGGACTTCCTCACCCCTTGGACTCCCTCGAAAGTGCCTGATGGCCTGTTGCCTCTTAATTTGTGAGGGAGTAGAAATAGTCATATGGTACCTTGCCCAGGAATCTGGGGATATTACTAGTCTACTAATTCTGATCATCCTACTCTACCAGTGGACTGAGAGATTCACAGTATTTCCAAAACTCAATTGAGCCTTAAGAGGTCATCTGACCTATTACTTTTCCCCGTTTTACAGACAAAAAGACTGAGGCCCAGAAGGGGAAGGAGTTGGTTCAAGGTCACGTAATATCTTAGAGACAGAGTCAGGAGTTGACATTAGGGTTGAAATACCAATGCTCTTTGTATTGCTACACAGCTGTTGATAACCCTTTTTCATTTTAACAAAATGTAATATGCAGATGGCTCCTGACTTAGGATGGTTTTACTTATGATTTTTCAACTGTATGGTGGTAGAAAAGTGATATTCATTTAGAATAAATCCTACTTTAAATTTTGAATTGGAACCTTTTCCAAGGCTAGCAATAGGTGGTATGATACTCTCTCTTGATGCTGGAAAGCAGCAGTGAGATAATTTTACCCAACTATAGGCTAATATAAGTATTCTGAACACATTTAATGTAGGCAAAGCTGAACTATGATATTTTGTAAGGTGTACTAAATGTATTTTCAATTTACAATATTTTCAACTTATGATGAGTTTATTGGGACATAACCCTATCGTAAGTTGAGGAACACCTATACTTTATTAGCTAAACCAACTTCTTTCAACATACATATACAATAAGAGCTTTCAGAGATAAGGTAAAGGGATTAAATTACTGCTAATCAAAGAAAAGAGTTGTCCTACTATTCCATCCAACCGGGGATAATTATGTAGAGTGGGGGTTGTGAGGAAAGGAAGCCCCTGGGCATAAGCCATGTATTCACAGAGGGCCTTAAAGTTAATGTTTTGACACAATCTTTAAGTGATAGCAACAGTGAACACATAGTACTTAGTATGTATTAATACCAGACCCTGTCCTGAGCCCTTTATAGATCATAATTCATTTAATCTAAATAAAGTAATACTACAGTGATATTTTAAGTGCATGTTAAAGTGTTAATCTATTTATAATATTTTAAACATAGCACAAGTGCTGTAACCCTATTTTGGAATTATTTTTTTCCTTAATGTATCATAAATTTCAATCAGTTAAAGAGGCCCGGGTACTGACCTTAGGAAGGCCCTGCCACCATCCATTCATCCATCCATCCATCCATCCCCTCATCCTTTCAGCCTCATCAATTCATCCATCTTTCCATCCATCCATCCACGTATCCAACCACTCTTCCATCCATCCATCTATCCAGACAGCTAGGCTCCCAACCACCCACACACCCACTGACCCACCAAGCCAGCTAACCATTCAACCACAGATCTGACCTTTACCAAACCCTATGTTTGGTGCTAGTGATGTAAAGATAAAGAGAACATACTGCTTGTGTTTGAGTTGCTTATAACGTGATAGAGGAGAAATAAATATGAACTTATATGGAACCACTGTGGAACAGTAACATAAAGGCATGGAGTAGGGGTCTTTGCCAAGTCTGTTTGCTTAACTTTTTTAGAAGCAAGTGTCAAGAAACACTTGCCCAAGGAAGTGATGCCTCATAAAAGACCAGGAAAATAACATTAGGAGACTCTAGTAAGAGTTCTTCAGCTTCTGGGGTCATAACACCCTTGGAAAATCTGAAGAAAATTGCATCTTTCTAAATAAGGGCATATATACACTCATACACACATTTCACCTTTTTCACGGGTGAGTTTAAAATCCAGCTTCGTCACTCACTAGCTATCAGATTTTGGGTCTCAGTTACTTAATTGCTAAACTGAGATTAATAATAGTACTTGTCTTCCATTCAGAGTCATTGTGACAATCAAATGCAGAATTGTGTGTAAAGCACCTGCAAGAACTGGGCAATCAATAAATCATAGTTCTTTTCCCATTCCTTAAGCGGAATTTAATTTTCAAAAGCAATGAGATGACAAGATAGCCAAAAGGATAAACTGACCTTTTCTTGTTTCCTTTGAAGGTTTTTTGTTTTGTTTTGTTTTGTTTCTTGTTTTTTGCCTCTCCTATCACACAGGTCAGTCTGCCTTGCCTCATTTTCCCAAGTGACTTTTTATGGTCAACCCTTTAAATTATTTGGGGCCCTTAGGGTACCCACAGAGATGTGATCCCTGCTTAGGGCAGGAGACCATTAATTCCCTTGGGGAATCTTCTTTTCTACCTAAAAAGATTTTAATATATCTTCTTATACGGCTCCTAGAAGTCTCTAGCCACATACATATCCCCAATTCTAACAGGGTAATGCCATGGGCTGGAGGTGCTGTTTCAAGAATATGGTGCAATAACTTCTCCACAACCCCAACTAATCTCTCACATTAATTTCTTTAATTTGTTCCCTATGGTTGCTATAACAAACTACCAACAGTGGATGGCATAAAACAACAGAAATGTATTGTCTCACAGTTCTAGAGGCAAGAAGTCTGGCATTAAAGTGTAAGCAGAAATGGTTCCTGGTGGCTCAGAGGGAGAATCCATTCACTGCCTCTCTCCTAGATTCTGGGGGTCAACAGCAACCTTTGGCATTCATTGACTTATATACACTCCAATCCCTGCTGCTGTCCTCACATCCCCTTCTCTGTGTCTCTCTGTGTCAAGTTTCTTTCTCCTTTCTCTTAGGAAGACACTTATCACAGATTTATAAACTATCCAGATAATCCAGGATGATCTGATTTGGAGATTCTTAACTTAATTACATCTGCGACTGCTCCTTTATACAGATAAGATCACATTCCCATACTCTGGGAATTAGAATATGGACATTCTTTTGAGGGTCCAACACTCAATCCATGACAGGTCTCATTTCTTTGACCAAAACCCAGCTTTTTAAAGCCAGAAGACTTGACTTTTTTTTATTATATCACTACCTTTGAGTAAAGGGGGAAATATATCAGTTAAAAATTGATGCCTGAGACAGTGGTGGGGGTTGTGTATGCATTACTTCACTTAATCTTCATTACCATTGTAGGAGGCAAATGCTATGATCATTTTTATTTTGCACATGAGGCTAAGGGTACTTCAGTAATCAGTCCCAGGTCATATAGCTATTATGTAGTGAAGTTGCATTCAAATTTATCTCTGTCTGACTCTGAAACTTAATTTATTGAGTGCTGACCCAGGGCAAGGCACTCTTATATATGTTTTACAAATCAAACACATCTAACATTCATAACTACTCCACAAGATAAGTACATTTTAATAGCCCCTCCCATTCCTATAGATGAAGCACTTGAGACACAGAGAGATGTTGTAACTTGTCCAACATAATAAAGCTAAAATATCTGACCCTGAATGCCCTTGGTCTGTAAGATTAAGAATGAAGATCCTAGAAAACCGACTATATCAGTTATGTTGTGTTTTTTCACACAGGGCCTTCCCTCAACACTTGTGAAACAGATATCATCATCATCATCCTTCTGTTTTACAGAAGGAAAACTGAAGCTCAAAGGGTTAAAATTACTTGTTCATGCATGATGAAAGTGGGAAAAAAACCCAGGTCTTTGTGATTGGCCAACTATGTTCTTTCCATTAGGCTTCACTGCCTCCCAGCATCTTTGTGAGGATCTAGGGGCAGGTGTGATGTGTACGACTGGAACTCATTTTTGAAAAAACAAAAGCTTTATGGAAAATTATGTAATTTTCTGTATGCTTATAGTACTCCTTCTCTTCATCATAATAATCACCATTGTTATCATCATCATCAATATATTACTATAGTTGCCCAATCTGAAAAGTTCAAGGCCAAGGTCAGCAATGCCCAGGGAGTAGTACTGGCTTGCACAGCTCTCATCTAATCCCAATACTTTAAAAAAATTACATAATGTGAGGAAAAATGGATGAGTTTGCATGAAGCACATAGCTCAGTCATACTGTAGTCACGCTTGGAGTGTCTAATTAAGCACTGGATGTGTGTCTCATGGCTATGGCTGAAAAGAGGGTCGAGGCAGAACCACTCACCCACCACATACATAAGGAAGTGAAAAAGTACAATATGGACTCCCAACAGAGCCAGAGGTGACCAAAGGCTTTTCAAAGTGGACCCAACTATGAAAAATGTTGGGACAGGGCCAGGAATTTACAGGAGGCTGGAGTTGATGCCATCAGAAATGTAGTCTACTTATACACTGGAGGTCAAGAACAACAGGAATCCGAACACACAGAGCACATTCCCTAACACACCGGCTCTATCTCCTGCTTTCCACATCTTTCATTTTGAATGATACAGTCAGGCCTGGACCTTCAATCCACCTTAACTCCTTCTTCACCCTCAACTCCTGTGAAATGTGCATTGTAGTAGTTGTCCAGGTCCCAGAGGTCTCCCTGGGTGTTATGCCTGTGGTCCTCATCTCTCTTTTGAGAAATTGTTCCCCTTGCACTGTGACTATGTGACTCTAGGAAGCACTCCACCTCCTTACCCTTGCTGTGGCCATGGAGGTAAGTCTAAATAATGCTCATAAGATAAAAGCCTAGTCAATCTACATATATTTTTGGGAGACTTCAAGTTGAACCTGGAGATGAGGACCCTCTTTGTTCTCTAATCAATGACTTGGGAGGATGAGCTTGAGGTTGCTCTGAGATCATGATTTTCACCACATGAAAAGCACCATATTCCAATAGAAAGCAATGAAACTGACACATAAAGAAAAGATACATGAAAAGAAGAAAGAATGCCTAAAAGCAGCCTTGTCCATTATTGTCCTCCTCCTAGCTTATCACAGGAGATGATATATACCTCTATTTTTTTGGTTTAAGGTTAATTGAATTGTATTTCAGTCACTTTCAATTAAATAGTTCTTACAGCCTTCGCATGCCAATAGGAATCTTCATTATGCTATATGATCCAAGTCATTTAGTGCCTCAGAACATTTCTTGGAGACTACTAGTCCTATTTCACAGATGAGGAACCTGAACCACTGAGAACTTAAGTGAATTGTCCTACATCCCACTGCTAGTCAGCAGGAAAGCCTGGAATCTGTGTTCCTTCCCCTGTCCCTTGCTACTAAATATCATTAATAATCCTGGCAACATGTGTCATAGCCCTTCTTTCTTTTCTTTCTCTTCTGCCATCTGCCCACTTTAGGGCCTCACCACCACTAGTTTCAGTGGCATCCTAACTAGTTCCCCTGTCTCCCTCCAACTCCAATCCATAACTTCCCAGTCAGTATTCCTAAAACATACCTACTGGTTATGTAATTTACTTAGTTAAAAATTCTTTCAGAGCTCCCCATTGCCTACTCAATCAACTTCTGTCTTAGCCTGGCATGTAAGGCTGTCACAACCTGGGTCTATTCAAAATTTAGATGTTTCTGTTTATTTCTCCTGCTACCTGCTGTCAAGATTATAGCTGTATCTGACATGCCCCATGCATTCCTACTTCCACTCCTTTGCCCAAGCTGATCCTCCATCAGAACTGCCTCTGTGCCCGCTGTGGAAATCCAACCGGTTCATTAAGGCACATCTCAGAGATTCATTTTCATGAATCATTCCACATTTTATGCCATGTTCCATTCTGGGAAGCCTCATGGACAATTCATTCTCCTCTTTTAGGGTACTTTTCACATTCTTCTGGATATTATAGCTATCCTGAGATTTTCCTCAAAGTTTTTACCAAGACAAGAGTGCCAGGAAGACAAAGTGTGTGCTTTCTTTCCAGATTTCAACCAATATACATTATTCAGCACCTTCTACATGACTGGCTCTCTGCACTGTGCTAGAGGTAGTAAATTATATTAGATAACATGCTAAGGCACTGTTCTAATAATTTTAGGCACAATAGCTTATAGAATTTTTACAATAATTCTACAAAGTAGGTATTATCATGTTCATTTCATAGATGAAGAAACAGAGACCCAGCGGAGTTAAGTAATTTGCCTAAGGTCACACAGCTAATGAATGGCAGACTTGGGATACAAACCCAGGCAATCTATTCCCAAGGGCTGTGCTCTTAAACACTATGCCAAACTGCCTTTGTAAGCTTTCTCCTCTATCATGACTCCCTTCCTAGCTCATCCTTCTTACTCCCGCATCTTTACTTATTTATTTATTATTTCAGATACTCCTATCACAAAGTTTAATTGAGTTCCTACTATGAACTAGGTAATGAATGTGATTCAGCAGTGTAGTAGCCTGAATGATGGCTCCCAAAACATGTCCACATTCGAATCCCTGAAACCTCTGATTATTACTTTATATGGCAAAAGCTATGATTAAATTAAGGACTTTAAAAGGAGGAACCGATTCAGAGTTATCCAGATGAGTCCATTGTAATCACAAGAGTCCTTATAAGAGGAAGGAAGACAGATAAGAGACAGAGAAAAACATGTGACAGTGACAAAAGCAGAGATTAGAAGATGCCACCACAAGCCAAGGAATTCTGCAAGCCATCAGAAGCTGGAAGAGGCAATGAAGGGATTCTCTCCTATACCTCTAGAGGTCATGTGACCCCAATGCCTTGATTTTGGCCCAGACTTCTGGCCTCTAGCACTGTAAGAGAATACATTGCTATTGTTTTAAGTCATGCAATCTGTGGACATTTGTTATGGCAGCCCTAGGAAATAATACAAACAGTGAACCAAAAAAATGTGATTCCTGCTTTCATGAAATGGGCAAGACAGATAACTAAGATTTAAAAATTAGAAGGTCACCGAATATTATAAATGGGAAAGGTAGGGTGAAAATGAGAGTTTATATATCAGCAAGTCCACAGCCACAGCTCTCCTATCCCATAGCACATGCATGTGAAGGGGACAAAGGGATGAGATTGATGGTCAAGTATTGTTTTCTATCCTTTTACTCTGAGTCTGTGTCTGTACTTATGGATGAGATGTGTCTCTTTGAAACAGCATATGGATGGGTTTTGTTTTTTAATCCAGTTTGCTACTCTGTGTTGTTTTATTGGTGAGTTCAGTGCATTTACAATTAGAGTGATGATTGACACATGAGGATTTCTTATGGCCATTACTTTCTTTCTTTTATTAAATTTATTGTTTGTTGCCCCGAACTCTATTCCATCTATTCTGATATTTTTTTCAGGTTTAATAGCCTCCTTCAGTATTTCATGAAATGCCACCCTCATGCTGGAGTATTTCCTCAGCTTTTGTATTTCTGAGAAGGTCATTATTTCTCCTTTGTATCTGAAGAATCATTTTGCTGAATTATTTATTCTTGGCTGACAGATTTTTGTTTTAATATTTTGAATATTTGATTCCACTTACTGCTGGCTTGTAGACTTTCTGCTGAGAAGTCTAATGATAATCTGATGTGTTTGCCTTTAAAGTTTATAGTTTCCCCCCTTCCCCAGCTGCCTTGAGAATTTTTTCTTTGTCTTTGATTTTTGACATCTTCAGTAGAATGTGTCTTGGAGAAAGATCTGCTAGGGTGCAGGTAGCTAGGAGACCTATTTCCTTCTTGAATTTTAAGTTCCAGATATTTCCATAGGTTTGGAAACTTCTTGTCACCTATTTGTTTAAGTATGTTCTCTGTAGAGTTTTTTTTTTCTGTCCCTTCTTCTAAGCCTATTATTCTAATAGTGTTTTTTACTAATGGAGTTAGCTAGTTCTTGTAGAGTTATTTCAATCCTTTTGACTCTGAAATTTCTATCTTCTTCTTTCTGTTTCCATGTTCCGATCTTCAATATCACTAAATCTTTCCTCCATCTGGTTGACCTGTTTCCTATGGCAGTTATTTCATTGCTTACTTATTTTACTGCAGTTTTTATTGCTCGAATTTCCATCTCATTCTTTTTTTTTTTTTCTTTTTGGTATGTGGGTAGCTCCCTGGCTGGGAATCGAACCCAGGCCGCAGCACTGACAGCGCCACCGCTGAAGCCTTAAGCCACTACACCATCAGGGAACTCCCAGTATCTCATTCTTATAATTTCAAGTTCTTTGTTAAATTGTTCCTTTTGTTCATGAATTTTCTTTCTGAGATCATTCATCTCAGCTAGTGTGTTATCCCAATATTTTTGCATCTCTCCAAGAGCCTTTAGAACTGCAGTCTTGTATTCAATGTCAGTTCTTAAATATTTAGATTCATAAGCTCCTTTTCTGGAGATTTTTCATCTTCTTTCTGAGAAGCTTTGAATCCGAAGGTATTTATAGGGTTTCTCTGTGCAGCAGCAGCAGATGATGTGGCATCCTTTCTGGGCATAAGGGCTCCTCCTATGACAGTTCCAGGGTGGTCTCTCCTTTCCCTTCCCTGTTGGTATTGCTGTAGTGTTTTGCTGTAGAGGAGACACCAGGTGGCGCTAGGGGGCAAGCTTCGGTAGAGAGCTAGGGGAGGTGATCAAGCTGTTTCTCTGGCTTCCACTCATGCTTGGGAGTAGGGTGATTAGAGGTCACTCCGCTTCCTGCTGTTTGTCAGGGAAGCTGGGAGAGAGTGGGAACACCCATGGAATGCAAGCCAAGGCCATTCACCTTGGTCAGGGAGAGTACCTCCAGCTCTGCCTTTCTTCTTTCTCCTGAGCCTGCATTTTAACCAAGACCATGTTTCAGTGTTTCATCGTTTCTACAGCAGGCAGCCGCGCTCAGTTTCAAGCACCCAGAGTTGCAGCGCTGCAGCTAGGGACCCCAATCCCGCCTAGGGCAGTTCAGATCCTTACTTTAGCCCTTGTGTCACCCAGAGCATGGCTCCCAGACTGTATCCCTAATATGCTGCTTTTCAGTCCAACTCACCCACAGTCTCACAGGGTTTTAGCCAGTCTCACCACTCTTGTTGCCATTCAGCATCCCCATTGCCAGGTATCATGCTGATCCTTGGCCAGTGTTCTCTGATTCCTTCCTAGTTCCTTCAGTTAGCCAAGGTCAGGTCGGGTCGCGATCCAACTTTGCTCCCTTCCTTCTCTTTTACTTGCTCCCCTTTCTCTAACCTTCAGTTGTTTTCTTGCAATGTGTAGATCTCTCAATTGTCACTGTGCCACTCAGGGTTTTCTATGTTGGATTTAATCCGGCCATTCAACTGTATTTTTAGGAGAGGTTTCAGGGATCTCTTCTCTGGTTGCCATCTTGCCATGTTCCTTCAACAGTATTTTAATGAAATTCATACATCCCTTAGTAAATTGATAGCCTTTTTTATATGGAAATTATAATGGTCAATTAGCGTAGCAACCGAAATTCTCCCCAAACCAATTGAGCTATATGTAATAAAGTCTTTGAAAATGTGTTTATGCATATCCTTAAATTATACATATCCTATAATTACTAGAAGTGCTTCAATTGCACTTCTAGGATTTATAGTAAGAAATAATTAAAGATACATGAGCAGACACTGTACTTCCACATAGAATGTAGAAAAGCACAAGAGAATGTCATGCAACCCTAACTATGAAAAAATTCTGGGTAATTTATAAAAACATAACTAACAATTATTGAGCCCAACAGAGATTTGAAGTCAAGAGAACACAAGTAAAATGATTTCCAGTGTGACCAAACCCTTTGAGAAGACATGAAACACATGACAAATTTCACCTTGGACAGAACAGAGAAAAAAAATGAGGCTGTCACACAAGTAGTAGTAGTTAACATTTTAAAGGCAAGGTATGGGTTAACATATTAGCTTGAAATAACTAAAAACCATAGACATGAGAACAGCTCAAACTCACCACTTCTAAGGGCCTCACTAGGAGGACAGAAGGTAAGGCAAGAGACTGGAAAGAACTCCCTTTGGTGACACAGACATGTAGGAAGTAATTGGCTATGGCGGGTGGCCCAATACAAAGTTACATTTGCTTCCTTGAACCTTCCATTTTATGAAGTGAAAGCTTTAATTCACTGCAGGAATAGCAACAAATTCTTTTGTTCTGGGATCCATTCTGAAATTTGTTGCTTCAAGAAGAGAGGTAGAAGCAAAAATCTTCTGCTGCTGAGGGATAAACAGGAATTCATATTGGGCTTAGGCTCTTACAAGGATACCAAGCAAAGATTCATATCATCTAGGAGAAAGGAAGGGAACGCCCATACTAGTTCAACCACAAAAACAAGGCAGAATTTGACTGTCACAGCAAAAAAGGGTGAAAGCACTGCTAAAGCCATATCCTTGAGTTTTAAGTATATGGGGCTTGCCTAAGAAAGAGGCTAGATCAGGAGAAAACCATTCTCTTTCATCCTTTACCATAAACTTAGCTCTGAGTAATAAGCAATGACTTTCAGCAAAAGTATAGAGAGTCAATTTCTGTAGGGCAGGTGTAGAAGAACTAGTAATTGCCCTAAGAAGAATAAGAACACAGAAAAACCCATCAGTGGTCCAGTCCTAACCTAAGAACAAGGTAACAACAACCAAATCTGGATAAATTTGGAGCCTGTGGCACACCTGAGGTAAAGATAGCAACAATAAAACCCAGACCTCACCAAACTACAGACTAGATTGACACAGCCCCAACCCTGATAGGCTAACAACAGAAGAAAAGAAATACTCACTACCAGGCTAAATAACATTTAACTCTGTTTCTATGGTTCTTCAATCCATGATGTCCATGATTCAATAAAAAATTACAAGAAACAAACAACCAAAAAAAAAAACAGCATCAAGAGATGATATAATCAACAGAAGCTGGCTCAGAGTTAACCAATTGTTGGAATTTTTAAACAGGGACTTGAAAGTGAATGTTAGTAATATGTTAAAGGCAGAAGGAATATGATACTAAATGGAACTTTGAATATATGCAAATAAATTAATAGTGAAATAAATGGTAAAAATCATAGTAAACATAAAATATATTATTTTTACATTTTAATTGCTTTAAAAGATAATTGATAAATTCTAATTCTGAGTAACTTGGAGAAAGCACACTTCATGCTCTTTCCTACTGAAAACAATTGTAAAATCTTTATAGAACGTGTGAAATTCTACTTGATGACACTAAAAAGTAAATAGTGGCTGGTGGGTTGAAGCAGTATATCATAACTCAGCATATCAACAAATCTGTAGCAAGTTTACCATTTTATACTCCTCTGCTATTTTTAAACCCAGACTTAATGCAGTCTGAAACATGGAAGTGAGAAATGGCATGGACAAAGAATGCTTCAGGAAATATCCTCTGGTTATTGCTTAATAAGAAGGAAGTAGCTTACTAATGATCAGAGAAAGTGGAGGAAATCCACATTAAAATGTCTTTCTCCATTGTCTCACACTCTAGCCTTTAAGCAATCTTGTTGAGAGGAAGTAAAAGTGATAAAAACAGCAATAGAGGTTGTTAAGAGCCAAAAACATGGAAAGAGGGGAACTACCTTCTCCAATCAGAGAAGCTGCAATCCAAAATGGGTAGGTTTAATACACATTGCTTTCCTCCCACTCTGTTATCCCACAGACTTTTGCCAAATATATTCACAATCATGGGAAATGCACAGCAGCGTGGGGTAAATATAGACTCAGCTGTTGAGCCAGAGGACAAAAATGTGATGACACATGTACCTATGAGATCACAGAGAGAAACTAGAGCAAGATATCAAACCTATAAAATTGTTTATGAAATCATGTGCATGTATGGATCTGATGTTAAACAGCATAATGTAGTATTAAAAAACTGAGAGAAAGGATAGCCCACTACCTGGGTCCCAGACTAGCTACTGGGTGGTGCAGATACCAATAGCACTGTAAAGGCTCTGGAAATTGAAAAAACATTGAAATCACAACCCACGGAAGGCTGGTTGAAACCTGTGTTCTGAAAGAAACACAGTTTATTATCTACAAAAGCTAAAATATCAGTGTTCTCCATTGGATTTAAATGAAACCCAGAATCTCATAACATTATGTTTAAAATACTCAAATATGATCCAAACTTACTAAGCATAGAAAGAAAAAGAAAGATGTAAATTTTCATGGGGAAAAAAAATTGACACTAATGCCAAGACGACACATATGCTAGCATTATCTGACAAAACAGCTATTAAAAATTAATTCTTTAAAGATGCTATTATAAAAATTCCAAAACAACTAAGAGTAAATAAGTAGGAAGAAATTTGCAGCTAGAGTAAATGCTTTTATTGGGGCTGTGTGTGTGAGTTTGTGTGTGTGTGTGTGTGTGTGTGTGTGTGTGTGTGAGTGTGGGTGGGTGTGGGGGTTTGGGTGTGCTCATTGCTGTTTCCATGTCGCTGACTTCTTCAGCTCCAAGTCTGGGACATATGAGTAAAAGAAAACCAAGGGAATTCAGTAACATGTGGCATCTCAGATGCTACGATCCACAGACAATTTGCATTCTTCTCCACATTTCAGACTTATATGAGTATAAATCATTCAAAATGTGTGCAAGATCTGTACCCTGAAAATACATCATAATTGTAAGTATTGTTTTTAATAGATATAAACTACAAACTGGATAAATGCCAATAACAGAGGACTAGATGAATAATTTATGGTTCAAATAATGGGAGGTTATTCAGTCACTAAAAAAGAAAAAACATTGTAGATTGTTATTTATCAAAATGTACTTCAAATCTTATGTTTTTAAAGTTTTAAAACAATACATGCAGTAAAATTTTTTTGAAGCTACCTATACACATGTGTGCTTAACAACGTGCTCAAATAGATTATAAACATCAAGACTTAAATGCCAGTTATCTATGAGTGATAGCATTATGAGTGGTTTAAACATTTTCATTTACTTGTTTTATCTGTTTTTCCTCATTTCCATACCTGATTATGTATAGCTACCATCATAAAAAATAAATATATTAAATTTGGTTTATATTACCTTTCTTGTGGGATTGAGAAGTGTTACAGAGTGATATACCTGTGTCACTTTCTTTGTTGTTTAACTTATTGGGTTGACATTGGTTAACACAAATTATATAGGTCCCAGATGTAAAATCCTACAGTGCATGGTCTATGTGTGGCGTTATGTATTCATCACTCAGTGTCAGTTCTCTTTCCTTTACCATATATTGGACCCCCCATCCCTCCTTTCCCACCCCGTTCCCAGTTACCCTCAGGTAACCACTAAACTATTGACTGTGTCCATGAGTTTTTGTTTCTTTGTTACTTTCCATTTGATATTCCAAATATGAGTGAAGTCCAGTGATTCTTCATTTTTTCTGTCTGGCTTTTTAAGCTTAGTATGATTATCTCAAGGTCAATCTATTTTGTCACAAATGGCAGTATTTAATCTTTCCTTATAGCTGAGTAATATTCCATTGTATATATGTACCAGAGCTTCTTTATCCAGTCATCTGTCACAGGGCACTCTGGTTGATTCTGTGACTTGGTTACCGTGAACAGCCCTGTAATCAATATTGGGGTACATAAGTTTTGCAGGTTAAGGCAGTGTGCAAGTGTTCCTTCTTCTCCACATCCTCTCTAGCATTTGTTATTCCTTGTCTTGTTGATAATAGTGATTCTAACATGTGTGAGGTGATATCTCATTGTGGTTTTGATTTGCATTTCTCTGATAGCCAGTGAAGTTGAGCATTTTTTCATATGTCTGTTGTCTATCTGTATGCCTTCATGGGTAAGTATTTATTCAGATCCTTTGCTCACTTTTTTTTAATTCATTTTTATTGTTAGACTTATTGGGGTGACATCTGTTAGCAAGGATTACATAGGTTTCAGGCATACAATTCTACAGTGCATTGTCAACTTGAAGAT